>VDFB02322438.1:81934-104452 GCA_007258455.2 Sequoia sempervirens | reverse complement strand
TAACAGGTCATATGCTTAGGTTCTAATTCTTCTTTTTGTGCATGCTTTTTTCTTAATTTGTTCTTCAGGTATGTTTCCTCTGTCATTCCTCCTGGCAATGAGGACCTTAAAGGCAATGAGGCAGATGAAATAACTCAATTCAAAAACACTCTGGGTATTGATGACCCTGATGCAGCAGCTGTGCATATAGAAGTATGCATTATTTGATCAATTACATGAACTACTTGCATTATTTGATCAATTACATGAACTACTTGTAAAATTATGATTTGATCAATTCCTTTACATGAAAAGCTCGTAAAATTCCTTTGTTTTTTTTGCTAAGCAGTATGTTTGATCTGATGGTCATTTCTGTCACCTGGAGTAACACTTCTTTGTTGTGTGGTACTTATATTTTCATAGATAGGAAGGCGCATGTTTAGGCAGAGACTTGAAACAGGAGATCGTGATGCTGTAACAGAGGAACGCAAGGTAGGTACACTATTTAGGGCAGTGGTAGCTATTGCAAACAATATCTTATGGAGAGTGCATGAAGTCTCTTAGCATCAGATGTACATGAAGACTTATTGAGCTCTCTGGTGTCTCATTGCAGGCATTTCAAAAGTTGGTTTACATTTCAAATATTATATTTGGAGATGCATCAAAATTCCTTTTACCCTGGAAACGGGTTTTCAACATTACTGATTCTCAAGTACATGATATATTTTCATTTATGTTTTAAGAACTCTTTCAAGCTAGAGTATATTTGGTATCCATGAACTAGCATTTATGTTCTAAAAAGGTCCTTTTTTTTCACATGAGCATCCTCTATATCTTATTGATTATAATGTGCTTTTTAGGCATATAATATGATTTATTGGCTATTGCTGGTGTAGTTGTTTGTTGCCTTTCTAGTTTTACAGAATCACTCAATGCAATATACTTGAAAATAGTCTTTTTTACTCCCCAGCTTTTTTAATTGCTTTTAGTCAACATTGTTCAGAAAATGTTTACTTGTTTGTCAATGTGGCTTTTTTAAAGGTTGAGGTTGCAATACGAGACAATGCTCAAAGACTTTTCAAATCCAAATTGAGCATACTTGGAAGAGGTTCGTGATCTTATCAATTGAAGACCCTTTTATGCAGGCAGCAGAACTGACACTTTATTGTTTTTATTTGTTCTACTATATAATTGACTTGTGGCATAATTCAATATTTCCCCCCCTCAAATTGCTTTTCATTTGATCGTATATGACATTAGAATATTATTTTAATATTTGTTTGGGTGGATTCATATATAATATATGAATGTCTTGTACATCTTTACTATTAATATATAATATATATAGGCCTATGGCCTTTTATCAAAAATATATAATAGATGAATGTCTTGTACATGTTTGGGTGGATTCTAATGTCTTGTACATCTTTACTATTAATATATAATATATATAGGCCTATGGCCTTTTATCAAAAAAAAAAAAAAAACCATTTGTTTGGGTGGATTCATTTTATTTATTTTACTGTTTATGTAAGTTGGGAGATGATTCAATTATTTTCTAAATTTGCTTATTTTTTTCATTATGTTTTTGTTAAAATTTATGTTTATACAAGATTTGTATTGTGTTAATATTAAAACTTCATTGTAAATTTAGTTCAAGTTTTTTTTTTTTTTCAAATTATTATTTCAAATATATCTAAATACATCAATTGTTTTAATGACAAAAAATATATCTAAATATTAAAATTTTGGAATATAGTTAGGGAGATTTCCATTACTTGAGAAACAATGTACACATAGTTTGCTACCATAGTTTACATACTCGAAATTGGAGAGTACTCAGCAAGCCCAAAAATTTTGACTCGGGAAAAACTCGGGAAATACTTGGCAAATGTGTATGGATATTTATGTATGTGTATACTCAGGACTGCACTGTGCACACATACATATCTATAAACATACACAGGATGCCAAGTTTGCATGCATAGACACACACAGACATATTTAAACACACACAAACATGCCAAGTTTGTGGGTTTTTTGCAAGCTACTGGCAATTACTCGATAATTTGACGGGAGAAAATCCATCTGCATACTGCCCACGAGTAAAAGCAGAAATTACTCGGCATGCAAATTTTTTGGAGATTACTTGGCTACTCGGAGAGTATGTAAACTATGGTTGCTACTATATTAAAAACTGTTTGTATGTAGATATAAAAAAGCTTATAGAGGAGAGTTTCATTACTTTCGAACCAATATAAACACATAATTACTACTTTATTCCAAAATGTTTATATTTAGATATAATTGTCATCAAAACAAATGTATCGATAGATGTATTTAAATATATTTAAAGTAATCATGAAAAAGAACTTGAACTAAATTTATAATGAACTTTTAATGAAAACCAGCAATCCAAGGAAAGGTTGGGCATAGATTGTATTTGATATCCAATCTTGATAGAGTACTCCCCAGACTTAGATCCACACCAAAAAATCTCATTGTCTATCGTACTCAGGGTAATCCTCTGCTTTTTTAATTCCTCTACTTTCTTGTTTTTAGCTGCATCGCTCAATGGAGTGATGCCAAAATCTTTGCAAACCCAGTTTGTACTGTTGATCCCTTTTGCTTCTTCAATATAACCTGCCACCTTGTCACCTTATTGATACTTCAAAACATCCTTACATGCAAGGAATGCAATTTATGTTATTATAGAACTGTGTAGTTTGGGACCCTATTCATCTATTCTCTGCTTCTGCCTCCCAGTTCTAGTGAAAGGTTGTCTTTTTCACATATATATCCACTCCATAAATTAGATATTCTATTCTAGTGTTTAATATGCCCATATATACATGTAACATATTTATTATGCAACCTAGTAGGCATGTAATACATTTTAATTTTTAAATGTTTCCATATGTAGAATTCATTTCCTTCCTAAGTTTTCCTATCAAATAAGAATGGGGCTTTTTTTCAATGCTTAGTGATTTACATGAGTTTGGGCCGATTTCCCTATAGATGGCAGCCCAAGGCGCTTTCATATAAAATCCTTATTCTCCAAGGTTTCATCTTGTGCAGGTGGACTCCTCTACTTCACCTTGTATGTTTGAATTGCTTGATTTTTGAACCTCTTCATCCCTTCCTTGATTATGCTCTCCTGTTCTAGTGCAAGGTTGTTTTTTTCATATACATTTTCACTCATCAAATTATATATTCTACTCTAGTGTTTAATACATCAATATCTTTTTTATGCATACCTAGTAGGCATATAACATATTTTATTTAATAAATGCTTCCATATGTAGAAGCCATTTTCATTCGTTCCCGAGTTTTCCTATGAAAACTTCAAATTTTGGAAGTTCAAATTTACAAAAGTTTGGATAGAAAGACCTGAGTACCCTACAGTTGTTGTTTGATTCATGGGAAACACATTTTCCATTTTGCCAATCTTGGAGTGCTTTTGTTTCCACTCACATCTCACCACGCTCCTTCAAAATGTAGCAGCCAATGGCACTCTAGTGTTTAATACATCAATATCTTTTTTATGCATACCTAGTAGGCATATAACATATTTTATTTAATAAATGCTTCCATATGTAGAAGCCATTTTCATTCGTTCCCGAGTTTTCCTATGAAAACTTCAAATTTACAAAAGTTTGGATAGAAAGACCTACAGTTGTTGTTTGATTCATGGGAAACACATTTTCCATTTTGCCAATCTTGGAGTGTTTTTGTTTCCACTCACATCTCACCACGCTCCTTCAAAATGTAGCAGCCAATGGCACGCTGCTACATTCTGTGTTGTGGGTGGCCTCTCTAGTGGATTCATTTTCTATAAAATGGACTCATCAGGACTCTAGATTTTGAACTTTCCCTTTTAGTTGTTTGGCTAAACTATTGTTGTCTGAGTGCTGCTTGAAGTTATTTTGGCCCTAATATTGTTTAATAATTTGCTCTTAAAGTGTCAAAAATAAGTGCATGAAATTTAAATTTGTGAGCTGCCTTTTTAAAAAGTGAATCTTCATTGTTCCAACTTCAACTTCCACCATACAGATTACACTCTATTAACGAGCAGTTAGGCCTAAGCCCCCCACTAATGTAGTGCCGGACTATCAACTTTCTTCACACATGCTCTAAATGGTCATCAGTCAGAGCAGCCAGGAATGCCACTTGGCAGGCTGATAGTGGCAGATTTTTTCTGCTGAATTTTGGAAATTCTGAAATTTGACTTTCTAAAGAATAACTGGAACAAACTTTGACCTCAAGTTTTGGGACTTCAGTTGCTGAATCAGAAAAATAAAAAACTGTGAATCCTGCCAATTTTCGATACAAACATGTAATCATTCTGAGAAAATCAATGCCTTCCTAGGCTAAAAATCTTTGGGGTGGTGACAAAATACAAAAAACAAAGATTCCCTACTACTGTCTTTCAGAGAAGATTAACCCATTAAAACCAAATTTTGATTGAGTACTCCGATTTTCTTTCCTCACATTACATGATCACTTCATAAGGGTTTCAGTCACTCTGAGTTCATATAGAGGTCTTCAATTATTCCAAATAACCATTACACAGTCACTTATGCTTTGCATAAATATCACATTACTTGGGTATACTATAAGATAGGGTAGATTGTAATAAAGTAATATTTTCTTTGTAATAATCGATTGATCAATCACGCATGGATGATCTTTAAGATATATGCTAATCTTAATGGGTACATCAATTGTCAGTAACTCTAGTGATACCACTGATATAACCAAATTGGGAATTATTATTCATTAAATTTATGGCCTTTAGCTACATCACTGATATAGCTGATGTAGGGAGCATTATTCAATGTTTACTCAAGCTAAATTTAGTGATGCTCCAAAGAAGTCAATGTCTTTCTGTGCCTCTATATATATCATGTTTTTTGAAGATTTTCTTTTGAATTGTTTTTACCTTTCCAGCAACTGTGTTTAAAAACTGACTATTGCAGCAACTAAGTGTACGTGCTTAGCATGTTATATTTTGCTGCTTTTTGTTGTATTTTCTGATTTTGTTCTTATACCACATTTACTAATAGATCTATGAACTAGTTAAAGTCAAGCTAATTTTCTCGAACAGTCCCACTCTCTTTGAAGAGGATATAAATTGTGGAGTTGACAGCTCTTTGAAATTTATACTCCACCAATGATTTTGCATGTGCTAAATTTACTATGAGCTAATTTTGATTTAGATCTCGATGAAAGGCAGCTCATGAATTTGAGGGAGGAACAAATTAAACTCAAGCTTCCTGATGAGGTTAGTTTTCACATGAAATTAAATTGAGACAAAACTGTGAAAACTCATAATGCACATTCTGTAGTTCAGCCTTCTGTGTTACGTCTTGCAGGATGCTGCTGATCTGCTAAGAGACTATACTCGGAAGCAGATAGAGGAGAATATTTCACGGGCTCTTGAAATTCTGAAGTCTAAGGGGAGAACAAAGTAAGTTTTCTAGTATCAATCCTTGTAAATAAGATTAAATAGGGTTCGTATCAGTCTCTTCAGGCACACAAAAATTAGATGTTGTTTTATTTTTGTACTTTTTCAAATAAAAATGCTCTTACGATAACATGATTTTAGTAGTCATTGACGATTAGGATTGGATTGGAATGTCACAACTCACAAGTATGTTACACATTATTAATAAAACACATTAAGGATCTTCCAAAAATGAAAAGGTTGAAGTGTAATCATACAATGATCACTCCATGATTGCTCTCGACCTTGTTACAAATTTTATTAATGTGTTGGAAATGCTGCCATTGATGTCAAGGGTATATACACAGTATGATAATGTCAATAATGTCAAAAGGTATGAAGACAAAGTTGTCATTAAGTTCAAAGTCATGTCAAGAAGGGTTTTGTTGTCTAAGCATATTATCATTGATGTGGAAGTTGTCATTGATGTCAAGGAAATTGGATTAAGAGTAAGAGTGAAGATGATATAAGGAGAAGAAGGAAGATATCAAGTAATCATGATAGAGATATTTACAAGGAATGGTTAAGGAGGGAAATATAACTCTAGAATGAAGCAAGACATGAGCTGATTGCTTATTGCTAAAATTAAGACAAGATAATAGTTGAACAAGCAACGATTACATGACATTGATTACATGTCAATAAGCAGTGATTATAAAAAGAATGCCCAAGTTTTATTGTGCACTCATCAATCATTAACAGCACAACACAAGAAAGCATAATGCCTTTGCCAGCTTCTTATAGAGAGATTACACTTCAGTTATTAATAATTAAGGAGCAGAAACAGAGGACTTACAAAGGCAGCGATTACCTTAAGTGCAGTTAACATCATTCACAAAGAAGCGATCCTTTATAAGGCAGCATTTATTTTAATTAAAAAAACGCAGCAAAGACAAAAGAGTGTGAATAGGACAAAAATCAGAAAAGACAAAAGATGAATAAAGACGAATTTAGAAAGCAGCGATTAATATTGAAGAAGCAACGACCAGTGAAGAAAGCAGAGATTTTAATAAATAATGTATAAGAAAAAAAACAGATAAGACAAATTAAGAATAACACAGTAATCACCTTTATCAGAATAAGACAAAAAGATTCCCTCAGAAGGTATACGATTTCTGAAGGAAATAATCCCATTTGTTATAAAGTAATTATTGTGTAAGGAAGCGATTCATATTAAAATGATAAGGAGCGCTAAAGTTTATTAAATGAAAGGCAACGATTCATGACAAAGACAGTGATGTATATGGTTAAAAAAAACAGCGATTATCTTCTAAGTGCAACCATTGATTAGTAAAAGGCAGCGCTCAGAATTGTTAAGGAAAATAGCAATAATTAAATATATAAAGGTGATTAGTTTATAGAAGATAAAGTCATGTCCTTTTAAATAGTCATCTGTTTTTTATGGGATGTATCCCTTCATAAGAGATATGCAGCTATAAAATAAACATTATGTGAGAGTTGGAATAAGTGGGTGTAATGAATAATTTCTGAGCATAAGGAAGAGGGAGAGCAGAAGTATGAAGAATAAATTTGATTGAAGATTTTAGTGTGAAATAAAAAGGAACACATACAGATCTGCATATGAAGACAGAGAAGAGAGATTAATAGAAGAAGATTGTGCAAAGACAAAGAAGAAGATCTTGCAGTTATAGAGGAAGAGATTGGGCAGATATAAAGGAGAAATCTATGCAGAGATAGAGGAGAAGATTGTAGAGATATAGAAGAGATATTTATGACAGATCTATAGAGGAGAGTAAAGTTAGATTTGAAGAGAACTTGCAGATTTAAGTGTAATTGTTCATCATCCATTGAAGAGAATATTCACAATAAGAGGATGAAAAATTTGAATCCATATGAAGATCATTCAAGAAGAAGCAAATAGATGTGAAGCAATAAGCATGATATATAAATGACCATCATTCGTTGAAGAAGCAACATTCAAGGTGGAAGACTGTTTTGGAAGTTGGTGCTTCCTAAAGGAGAGATTGTTGTCTCTTGCTAAGTTGGTGTGTAGCAGTGGGGGTTGGTGCCTACGAAAAGAGGGGATTGGTGTCTCTTGTGGGTTGGTGCCTACAAAGTTTGTAAATAAGAGTTTATATAAGCAACATTTTTCTGTGGTTTTCTCTCATAAGGATTTGCACGTAAATATCGTGTGTTATTGTGTTCTCCCCTCTTAGTATAACCATGTGCTCATCATAATGTTTTTCTTCCATCTTTTGATCTGAACAATCTGGTTGTGAAATTAGCAATTCAGAAATTTCTTCCCTCAAAGAGACCATGGTCTCTTCATTAGTTCCCTCTGTTCCAATGAATCCAAAGTACAAAAAAATAATAGTCAATAAAAGTCCTATTATTCCATGGAGTCTCTCGGAGGGAGGAATGTGGGGATGAGTTTTGGGCATGGCCATTTTTTCCCCACAATTTAGGGATGATTGTGGGACAACGGAAAAATGATATATAATATAAAAAATAGTACAAGAAATTGCAATTTATCATTTATGTAAACAATATGGCAATCAATTGAGCTGAATTTCTGAATATATATATATATATATATATTCAATTTCATGATTTCATAAAGTTTGCAATACAGAGTTACATGTTGCAAGTACAGTGGTCCTATGTTGCTGGTTCAGGTTGGGTGGTTCACCAATTTTTCTCCTCAGCTTCGGTATAGTTAGGTTCAACCATATATATATATATGTACAAAGTGTACAAAATTGAGAACACAACTGCTTTTTAATAATGCAATGCCAGCTATCAAATCATAAATGTTAAGATAAATCAAAATGGTTTGTATCATGGCAGCCATAGTTACAAGACTTAGACTTGGCACAAACTCATTTGGCTGATTTTTGACTCTGACTCGGGCTTGGACTCAGCAGTCAAAATCAGCAAAGACTGGTGAAATTTTAAAATAAAAAACCCATGAAATATAAGGATTTTTTAAGGATTTAAAATAATTTTTATTTGCTCTATTTGCACTTCTTCCCAGTTTGTGTCTAAAATGATAGCAGGCCCTTATTGCATAATTTATCTTCTACACTAAACTTTGTAATGCTACAGCTGAAACCTAATCTGTAATATCTACCCACAACATATATTGATGAAGACTAGATATGATCTCAAACAGTAAATGCGAGCAAAGCAAAGCAAGAAACACGATAATAATTGCAATAGGGCATGTGAGCAAAATGTTGGCGTAAAAACTAACACCTCTGGTGTGCAAGTTTGTACGGACAGCTATGCACACTGCGTAGTGAGTGCTCTTCAAATTAGGAGGGGAAGCTCCCTCGTAGTGCTGGAATGCGTGGAAAAGAAAAGTAATCTAAGTCCTATCTTTTTGTTCTCAGTTGGAAGAGCACAAGGTTAATAAAACCAAGAACATTGCAGCTAAGCATTTTCTGGATTCGCAGATCATTAACTACAACTAAGCTAACTACTTTAAATCTATCTAGTTTCCTGAAGAAAATAGAGCATGAGGAAATGGAGCAGGAATGTTCTAATACGATAAACTTTAGGTACAGTTTCACAACGTGAAGGCAAGGTGGGCACAACTATTTGCTCGACTGGGAAGAAGTTTATTGGAAATGACTGTTGATTTAAGATAGCTTCGGTCAGATATAAATGATGATTGCATTCATGCATCATCATCATTTATATTTAACCAAACTGTTCTTAAAATATAAAACAATCAAATAAGTTATTCGAATTTTAGATGGTGATGATCGAAATTTGCAAATGGATAAATCGGAATTCATATTAGATGATTGCTGTTTGTTAAATACACACATCTTAGTCTATGGATAACACCGAATGGTTTCGGTTGTTAAGGGAGCCTGCGCGCTTAAGGGACACATCCCATGAGTGGACGTGTCTCCACTTCTCATGAGACGCGTCTCTCCTTGAGGCGTGTCTCCCACATATAAATGGGACTTCATTCCCTTATTTGCAAGACATCGAAATCTATAAATGTTTTGCAATCAGCACATTTGATACAAAAGAAATAAATCTGACTTAGAATTCTAGAACAAAATTTCAAACTTAGAATTTCCATAGGTTCTTTTAGGATACAATCTGATAAGATTTGATTAACATTTACAACGACAAATATACGATGAACTGGGTACAACTTTACAACATGAAGGCAAGGTGGGCACAACTATTTGCTTGGCTGAATAGGTTTATTAACACACACATCAAACGATAAGCTTTAGGTACAAATTCTC
Source organism: Sequoia sempervirens (assembly GCA_007258455.2). Lineage (NCBI taxonomy): Eukaryota > Viridiplantae > Streptophyta > Pinopsida > Cupressales > Cupressaceae > Sequoia > Sequoia sempervirens. The sequence goes on along the minus strand of VDFB02322438.1, from coordinate 94,738 downwards.
AACTTGAAGGCAAGGTGGACACAAGTATTTGCTCAATTTGAATAGGCTTATTAGAAACGCAACACAAAGGATAGCCAACTAGGACAATAAATTGCATAGACGAGACATGCATACAATTTACGATCAAACTAGCCACTATATCTAACTAAGATAAGCATTCACCATAATAATTGCATGAAACCTGAGTGGCATAACAATTCATCATCATAATAAACACCTGTGAATAGATACAAAATAAGCAATATTACAGGCAAGGTGGGCACAACATATATTACTCTTTTGTGCAAAAGTTATGTACAAATGAGAAAAAACTCTTATTTATAGACATCGAAAGGTGTAGGGAACCCTAAAATCACCTTGAGTCAACTACAGTCTTGCAAGCATGCAAGATCTTATTACTAAACCCTAATAAAGCAAACTATACAGTTATCTGGAAAGCTACCATCAGTTAACGGTACATCTAATCTAAATGGACAATGTGCGAGCATGCACGTCCTTATTGAAAGCAAGTTAACTGGAACACTACCATCAGTTAATGTAAACCCTAATAAAACTCCAAGTCTTGCAAGATATCTCCAAGGATAAAGATAGACATGTGTGGACCCCGCAAAGAGAACTAAAGATGAAAGTCGAGTTCTAATTGCATGCTCCGGATTCTGTCCTCGCAAACGACTGCAGGTTCTAACTGACTGATCGTTGGCTAATATCTCAAACAACCAACCTCTCCACGAGGTTGTTGACTGTGTCACCATTTGGGGGTTGTCACATGCCTTAACTGACAATTCATTGCTTGTCAACAACTTGAGCAATCTTGGAAATCTTTACATACTCAAACTAGCATTTCACCGACTTATAACTCTGGTGGCTCCATAACTGAAGTGATGGCCAATATCTCTTCTGCAACTTGATGTCTCTAACGCTTTTTCTTAATGAAAGAGTGTTGCATGACGAAACTGCGAGGTTTGACTGTGCACACTTTGGTTGTGAGAAATGCAAACGAACTTGCTGCACATGCAAAATTCCAATGGTATCAACCCTCTAAACCGGCTTTGGAAGACAATCGGCCATTCGAGGCATGCAACCATATGGACTTGAGTAACTACGCCTGTCAATCCTCCGAATGCACTTGATACAAAGTGGTCTCAGCTTTTGTGATGAAATCATGAATTAAGACCGATTTGGTGTTGAATTCAATCTGTATGTATTGCGCTCTAAAAAACTCGCTTGTTGACTGTGAACATGGCTATATTCTGACAACTTTTCTGGAAAACTAAAAATAGCCTACTGAGGCTAAAAATAGCCTATCAGAGAGCAAATTTCACGAAAAATTATGAGATATGGGTTTTGTCCAGAAAAAGATTCTAAGACAACCCAGAACGTCAGAAATGCGAAAATTTGAATTCTACTTAACCATGCAAGGAATTTTCAGTTGAGAAAATTAGAGCTTCGAGAACTGATGCTCTAGAGTAAATTTTCTTGAAAAATTCTGACACGGGTTTTCTCGAGGAAGCTATTTTGAATAAACCTAGATGATTTGTTTTGTCAAAAGTTGCCAATTCTTCAAACATGCAAATGAATTTACGACGAGAAAATGGAAGAAATTGAGAAGAAAGACGTTTTTTGATGTTTTCTTCTGCTAAAAACGCCACTTGATCTTGAAATTCGCTAATAAATTTGGACTTGTACCTGCAAAAGAATAATTTTGATGTCTTCACCAATGATTGCTGATGAAAATTCACCCCAACTCTGAAGGAAATTCGCCTTTGCATCAAGCTGAATGAATGAGAAATGATGGACGCCATGAATAAATAGAGAAATTTGTTGCATAATGGCGCCACTCTCAACTTTAAACCCTGACTAATAAAAGAAAGGTTCTGATTGGACCCCCTCCAGTTGAACTGATATTGACTCGAAGTCCTGGATTACAAAATAATAATAAAATATTCAGTTCTCCTCTTAAATATTACAAAAGGGCACCAATAATAAATTATTGAAGATCTCAAGAAGACGTCTTCTGCAAATTCAATGATCTAAGGAGCCAAATTCAAGGGCGCCCCTGGGCTACAGGGGCGCAAAAAGTTGTGAACTGACAATCCTCTGTGACATGCAACCTCTTGTACCTTTAGCTTCTGACATTGATTATCGGAGTTCTACAACTCAGATGACTTCGCCGGATAGCTCGTCGGAAAGTTGGGCTAATTCTGAAGAGATGAATGAATTCACAAGCAAAAGCAACAAGATTTGGGCCTTCAAAGAGAAGGGCGCCCCTAGGCTACAGGGGCGTAGATTTGCTTTCTGCTAAAAATCTTCATCTATGATATCTTCCGTAAACACCTTTATTGCTATTGAATTGACCATACAGGGGTATAATCTTGTTGTGAAGCGCTTCTCCATCATGATATATCTTGCTCTGAGTCCCAGGTTCAGGTTCTGAGCTTCAGGTACTGACCAATTGTTGCTAACGACTGACATGACACTAACGAAAGTCCGTGCTTGACTTGCCTAAAAATTGTATTTTGACATCATTTTAGCAAAGTTTAGACTCTTTTAAGCAAAATGCCTTAATGAAGCAAAACATTTGGTTTGGGTACAACACAAAACACACTAGGAAATATAATTGCAGCCAATATTTAGGGTTTGCAATTGTCCCGATTAGAAGGCCGAGTCTTTGCCAAGAGGCTTTTGTACTCACCTAGACCTACTTGTCTCAAGACTTCTGAGTTTGAACGAGTCTTATAACTATGATAGCAACATTAGATTGACTTTGCAAAACAAAAGTATATATGGAATTCCATTTCTTAGGATTTAATTGGAAGAAAGTCCAGAAAAAAGCTGCATTTTCATCCGGTGCAGCCCAAAAGAATTTTTATTTTTTACTTTTTTAAAATTAAGGCTTTTGTCACCAAGCCTAAACTAAGGTCTTTGAGGTTACCATAACCTTCATGTTGCATGCAATGTTTCAAATTTTTACCACATTTAAGTTCTAGTGTTCCATGGGGTTTTGCGTCCCCCCAGTCCTGAACGAGTCATTTCAAGGATAGGGACAAAACGTTCCCCATCCACCATTTGTAGGCAGGCATGTTCTTGAGACATCCTTGTAGAACCCCAGTCCTTCCCAACCCTAGTTTTGAATTATGATAGGAAAATAGTGTTTTTCAACACTAAAATAAATATATTTAAATAATAAAATAATAATATTAGTAATTAAATTTAATAATTAGCTCCTATTTTGGGCCGACTTATTTGGGATGCCTATATGTTGGTATATAGTTTTAGTTTGATTTGATCATCACGGTTGGACAAATGGTCTTGAGAGTCTGGTGGAGATAGAAACCTCCGCAAATTCGCTCCAAGGTGGGATGAAATCTTCACCTTGTGACTATGAACTCCTTCCTTCTGCACTCATTTTGATTCCTAATTCGTGCTTTTGCATTTATAGGTGTGGGTGATGTAATATTGGCAATGGCTGGGTTTGGCGATTATAATGATTTGGTGGCAGAGCATTTGGCTTGTGCCACCCTTGAATGTTGCCACTTGCGATTACCAACGTGGGCTCGTGAGGAGAGTCAAGAGAACGAGTGAGGCAACTGGAAGTTTCAAGCATCGCATGGGACTTTCCCGGACACTCAATGCGGCTTTGTGTAGATCGTTAGGTGCCATTTCTAAGGCGTCAAATCAATCGCCTGATCGTCCCTCATATGGGGCTCCTGGGGAGTTCGAGACATTATATCGGTGTTACAAGACTTCGCCCTAGACTCGGCGAGTCTTAGAAATGGTGGCGAGTCTTTGGGACTCGGCTGCCGAGTACTCGCCAGACTCGCCGAGTCCCAAGCCAAAGACTCGGCCATCAGTTTGTGGGCGTGTGTGTCAAAAAAAACACATTTTAAAGTTTCAGAACTGCTTAATTAAATGGCTAAATCTCGACCTTGATGTTTTTTAAATATGTAATTAGTGTCTTTAATTTACAATTTTTTTAATTAAATGGTGCGCGCCATGAAGGTTTGTGTGGTTTTGAAGGTCTTCATTTGGGCTTGGTGGCGGGGGCTCCGCCCCTCGACCCCGCCCTGTATCGCGACAGGGAGCGCGCCCAGGGCGCTGCCCCTCTGCCCCTCGACCCCGCTGGGGGCGCTGCCCCCAGACCCCCACAAGGGGCGCTGCCCCTTGACCCCGCTGGGGGCGCTGCCCCCAGACCCCCGCGAAGGGCACTACCCCTTGATCCTATTGGGGTGTTTCCCCCAAAACCTCATCAAACTATAGGTCTAAGCATGTTATAGGCCAATGATGAATCATGATCGTTAAACCTACAAAATACATATCCCCTGTTGTAAATCTTTGCATCTTTTGCAGTCAAAGCCATAATCAAGGATTATCTTGTTCCATACATTAGACAACAAAGCATGCAGTCTTGAAGGCTACAATAAAAATTTAATAATAAATTCCTCACTTGAATATACACACCAATCATTGAGATGCAAGAAAATATCATGGCTGCATCATCATCTATGACCTATCTTAGACACTAGCGCATGACTTGTCGTGATGTTGGGATGAGTAATGCAAGCTCTTTTGAGCCATAGACTTATATTTTTAATTTTGATATTTGTTTTGATGCCATGGATTTCATATTCCATGAGTTTTGTATACATTTGACAATATTTATATATTTGAATGTGTTATTTCCTTCAGCGAAAATTTGCGTTTATACTTATGTGATCGATGTATGTTTGTGTATGAGATCATAGTAATTTCTATTTGATGATGTTATTGTGTCTTTAAGGTTTATTTATTAAAGGGTGCGTGAAACAAGTGTTAAATCCTTAAAAATCTCTGAATTTCTTGGGTTTTTCTATTTGCCGAGTCTTTGCCGAGTCTGGGCCCGAGTCCGAGTCCGAGTCAAAAATTGGCTTGCCGAGTCCGAGGCGAGTCCGAGTCTTGTAACTATGATTATATCACACCAATTGGGGATCAATTATTTGCAACATATTGTAATTCGTGCATATAGCGGTTGGTGTTGATCTATTCTATTCTAGGTGCTTTCATATGTATATCTAATTGGTTGTAATCGAGTAACTAGCTGTGAACTGGTATCTTCCTAGCTAGTGATTTGCAAGACTTGTACGATTGACAAACTTAATGCAATACAATATAATTCTCATGTTGCTTGACGTGAATCAATCTGTGTTAGCACTTATTGTCGTTGTGACAATCTGTGTTGGACAATATATATATATATATATCAGTTATCACTTTTCATTGCTGTTGTGAGTTTATTATGATTGATATCTGACCAAATCTGAGAATAAGTCATCCTGTGTTACCATTACTATTGTTGTGTGTAATTTGGGTTGGGTATCTTTCAGTGGTATCAGAGCTTGGCATCCTGCCAGCTTGAGTAACCATTCATGAGTGACAGAGATCTGAGACATCATCCAAGGGAAAAGAAGGCTACCATGGGAGATAGGATGATGAAGGTCAGGAGTTTGTTAGGGAAACTAAGGAATTCTAGTCCAACATGAGGGAGGCCATGGTGGAAATGGTCCATCTTTTGAGCAGTTTAAACCAATAACTGATTGCTAGAAGGATTGTGCCAAATAGAGCTGAAGGAAGCAACTTGAGGGTGGTGAAGCCAATAGCCTCTGTAAATACTTTTAGAGTTAAATTCTTGGAAAAAGGAGCAGAAACCAAATTAGAAGTGCCACTCGAGTAGGAGGATGAAATTGCTAGACTTCATAATGAATATCATGCTCAGAGCATTGCCATACGCAGAGACTTAACTTTCACAAAATTTCATGACATGAAGACAAGGAGTGGGCATAGGAGGAGAAGGTATGAAGATAGGAAGGATATCCAACACCATTTGGGAAAGATTTATCATTGCAGTTTTTGATGGATCAGGGAGCTCCTCAACAAGGGCTTGGTTGCAGAAATTAGACACATATTTCTCCTCGAACCAATGTATGAAGAGGAAGCCATCAAATTTGCCACCTTGCATCTTGAGGGTTTGGACCATGAATGGTGGTATCATGGTATGGTAACACAAGGGCATGATTCCATCACAACCTTGAAAGAATTCAGCCAAAGATTGAGAGATTTGATAGAAAAGATGCAAAGATTCATTTCTATGAATCGACATAGTCAAGGCAAGAAGGCAAAGTGGAAGTTAAAGTTGCTGAGTTTGAGAGACTTGCAGTGATGGTCCTTGATGTGATGGAAAGAAGACTCATAGTCCTTTTTATTGAAGGCCTATCTAAACCTCTCAAGGGATTGGTGAGGGCATTTTATCCCAACTCACTACAAGATGCTATTAGGAGAGCCTTGAACTTGGAAGATTCGGTAGCTTAGGACAAATCATACTCCAGAAAGGCACCTCCTATTGTGCCCAAGAAGTTTCCTCAAAAGGACATTCTTCCACCTAGGGTAGTACCACCCAAGCCTAGCCAATCAACCATACCTAAGAATGAGCTTCGAACGAGGAAGTTATGTTTCACATGTAGGGAGCCATGGTAGCCAGGTCACCATTGTTTGGGGAAGGGCCATATACACTACATTGAGGTGGTTTCAGAGGATGAAGTAGCTAATCCATAGATGGCTGTGATTGAAGATGAGCACGAAACTCAAGAGGGTGGGCATCCAGGGGGAACACTTGTAGCATTATTAGGAGCACCGAGATATCATTCATTTCAGGTTAGAGGAGTTTTATAGGGACAACGAGTGATTGTTTTGATTGATAGTGGGGCTACCCACAATTTTATTGATGAGAGGTTGGTAGCTAAGACGAGATTGAAGATTGAAGAATTTGAAGAATTTAATGTCATGGTGGCTGATGGGTATAATCTACCATGTAATTGGAGGATTCAACAGTTGGAATTGACTCTTGGCGGTCACAAGATGAGGGATGAGTTCTATGTGATTGGCATAGGTGACACAAAGGTAGTCCTAGGAGTGCAATGGGTGCATTCATTCGAAGAGTACACACAAAATTATCAAACTATGGTGCTGAAGTTCAAATCTAATGGGAAGGAGGCAGTCCTTCATGGCCTTTCTAATGGAGGTCTCATGGTAGTTTCAGCCAAACGGATGGAGAGAGCTTTGCATGGAGATCAGGCTGCTTGTGTAGTTGAGTGCTTGATTACGGATATAGGGCCCTCCAAGGAAGGGAGATCTTATCATGTTGACATTCAACCCATTTTGGATAATCATAGTAAGGTTTTTGACGATATTCCTCTTGGTTTACCTACGAAGAGGGGCTTCTAGCATGTGATTAAACTTGAAGAGGGGGCAAAACCAGTCATCACTACCCCCTATCATCATTTGCGAGCATATAAGGAAGAGATTGAGAAGACAATTAAGGACTTGCTAGACATGGCACATATACGTCCAAGCACCATCCCCTTTGCCTCATCAGTGGTTCTGGTCAAGAAGAAAGATGGGATGTTGATGAAGATGTGTATAGACTATAGAGCACTCAACAAGAAGACAATCAAGAACTGCCACCCGATTCCTAGGATTGACGAATTGATAGATGAGCTTCATGGCGCAGTATACTTCTCCAAAATTGATTTGCGGTCGGGGTATCATTAGATAAGGATGAGAGAGGAAGATGTGCATAAGACAACTTTTAGGTGCCATTACAGACATTACGTGTTTTTGGTCATGCCTTTTGGATTGACCAATGCCCACACTACTTTCCAGTTATGTATGAATCATGAATTCATTGTGCAATTGAGGAAATTTGTATTGGTCTTCTTTGATGACATCTTGATCTACAATAGGACATGGGGATCATTTGAAGCATATAGATGAGGTTCTTGGCATTCTTGAGTAGCATTCATTCTACGCCAAGGTATCCAAATGTGAGTTCAGCTTGACTAAAATTTTGTATTTGGGGCATAAGATTAGTGCTCAAGGGGTTAGTGTTGATGAGGAAAAGATTAAGGCAATTCATGAGTGGCCCAGACCTAGAAATTGTCTCAATTGAGAGGATTTGTGGGATTATGAAGCTACTATAGGAGGTTTGTGGAGGGGTTTTCACAACTTGTAGCTACCTTGACCAATTTGACGAAGAAAGGAGCTTTCACTTGGAGTCCTGCCGCACAAGAAGCTTTTGATAAGCTCAAGGAGGTAATGAGAACATATCCCGTCTTGGCTATGCCGGATTTCTCGCTTCCTTTTGTACTTGAGTATGATGCTTCAGGAGAGAGTATTGGAGTGGTTTTGATGCAAAATAAATATCCTATAGCATATGAGAGTAGGAAGCTCAAGGATTCAAAGAGGGGTTTCTTGATTTATGACAACGAGATGGTAGCCATCATGCATGTACTTGCCAAATTTAGACAATACTTGGTGTGTGGGAAGTTTGTGGTCAAAATGGATCATAATAGCGTCAAATTCTTCCTCAATCAGTGTGACTTGAATGATAGGAAGCAAAAATGGGTAAGTAAACTTCAACCCTATGATTTTGACATTGAGTATGTGAAGGAAAAAAAACAATGTGGTGGCTGATGCCCTCTCTAGGAAGCTTTATTTCTGATATATCTGCTGGTTGGAAGGCTGCCATAATAGTTGAATATGCCAAAGATTCATTTGCTATTGGCACTTTAGATGGGAAGTTGCAAGATGATCGATACAAGGTGATTGAAGACCTCATCCTTTACAAAGATCGTGTGTATCTTGTACCGAAATCTAAGGTGAAGGAGAGGATTTTGAGAGCTTGTCATGACACACTACTTGCTAGTCATCTGGGTTTCTACAAGACATACAAGCAAGTTAGAGAGCATTTTTCATGGAAGGGACTAAAGAATGATGTGCTGTAGCATGTTAGAGAGTGTTTGGTGTGCCAACAAAACAAGACAAAACATGTTTTTCTAGTTGGGTTGTTGCAGCCCTTACCCATTCCAAATAAAAAATGGGACATCATCTCCATGGATTTCATTATTGGGTTGCCTAAGGTGCAAGGTAAGGACTGTATCTATGTGGTGGTTGACAGGATTACAAAATATGCTCATATCCATGCCATTCCTTTAGAGTATAAGGATCTCAAGTTGCTGATTTGTTTTTTAGAGAGATATTTAGACTTCATGGGTTGCCCAAGAACATTGTGAGTGACAGGGACAACAAATTTATTAGCTTGTTTTGGCAAGAGCTCTTTCGCTTGACTCACATGGAATTGACTCCAAGCACTAGCTATCATCCACAAACAGATGGACAAACTGAAATTGTGAATAAATCAGTGTTACCCGGGGATGCATCCCCGGGTCTAAATCCCGCTGTCCCTGTCTCGGAAACATTCTGGGGACAAGGGACGGCAACAGTGTACTATGTTTAATATCACATAATGAATTCTGAATTCTGAATGCATATTGAGTATTGACAATGAATTCTTAACATAAATGTTATATGCTAAGTTTCTATAATGCATATATGCATGCTTTATCCATGTTTTCATATGAATATTTAAAGTTTCCCTATATATTTTAAAATTTTCTATATTTTATATAGCCGTCCCCCGTCGTCCCCAAATTTGGCCTGAAAAATCAGAAACTTGGGGTAACATTGGAATAAATGGATTGAAGGCTACCTAAGAAACTATGTTACAGAGCAGCAGACAACTTGGATTAAGTAGTTACACTTCGGGGAGTTTTGCTACAGCACCACACATCACATGCCTATAGGTATATCACCTTGCAAGGCATTCTATGGTTATGCTGCTACTTCATTAATGGATTTGATCCTTACCGATAATAGAGTCCTCGGAGCAAGGGATGTGGTGCAACAAAGTATGGATATTTTGAATGCTTTCGAGGAGAATTTATAGCATGCCCAAAACCAACAAAAGATGTATGGAGATCGACATAGAACAAAGAGAGCTTTTGAGGTTGGCGATATGGTTTACTTAAGGTTGGCAATCTACCCTCAAGGGGAATGGTGCAGAGATGTTGAAACCAATGTTTTATGGGCCCTACCAGATCCTAAGGAAGATTGGAGAAGTAGCGTATAAACTTGGAACTTCCCAAGGACAGTAGAATTCACAATATCTTTCATGTGTCATGTCTCCAAAGGGCGCTTGGACAACAGGTCACACCCTTTGTGGAGCTGCCCCCTCTTGATGATGAAGGGAAATTGATATTGGAACCTAAATCGATTTTGGATGCAAGGGAGAAGAGGCTAAGGAACAAAGTAATTCCAAAATACTTGGTGAAATGGAAGAATCTACCTATCGAAGATGCAACTTGGGAAGGTGTTGAGATTTTTAAGCATCCAAATTTGAGGTTGCTTGAGGGAAAGCAACATTTGGGAGGGGAGGATTGTCATGTCCCCGATCCTTTCCAACCTTAGTTTTAAATTATGGTGGGAAAAATAGTGTTTTTCAACACTAAAATAAATATATTTAAATAATATTAAATAATAAAATAATAATATTTGTAGTTAAATTTAATAATTAGCTCCTATTCTAGGCCAACTTATTTGGGACGCCTATATGTTGGTGTATTGGAATATTCCCCTTACTTTTTTCCCCAAATTTGAACACACAAACCAGCATCAAACCACTAATTAGCGTTAGCTCCAAATACAAATCAGCTTGAAAGGTAAACCTTGCCAAGAATGTTCACCAAGATCCCAATGAGGGCGAGGTGATAGCATATGACATGGGGATCATTAGTAATAATCATAACTGAAAGTACATTCATTTGCTGATGCAGGCATCCACAAGTAGTGGGGATACTCCACTTATTCAGTGGGTGAGATTATTACAATATTAAAGGGGGCAAGCCAACCATTTAAATCCTCACTTCCACTTATTTTCGTGGGGGGAATATAGTCCTCACAACCACTTATTATCGTGGGGGGAAAACAACATTAAATAAAGATGATTATTTGAAACTCAACCACTCAATTGTGGGAGTGTAAACAAACATAAATTGCAACAACTAAACTATCAGCTGTTAGTACTACTAACAAGCTTTACAATGAATGAAATAAGCTGCAAATAAGAAGGATAATCTTGCAGAATCAAACAATGGTCAGAATGCACTTCCTCTAACTCTTACAATGTCAGAATGATATAGAATTGAAGCTCAATCAGCAAATTACTAATATTTACTAAGTCTGATCAGAAACAACATAAACAGAAAATCAGACCAGCAACATGAAAACTCACAAAAATGGATGTATCTTGTCCGAATCAGCTCAGAATGCTTCCAAACCATAGTTGAACAACAGCTAGAAGCAAGGCGTCCAAATTCCAAGAAGAATCCGAGCCAGAAACAACAAGTAACAATTGGCATGAATTTCAAGGCAAGTTCCAAATGGTATGGCCCCCTTGAGGAGGTTGACTTGACCTCAAAAATCAGCAACTCAATAATAAAATCCGAGAACGTGCACAAAGGGTCGTCCTTCATAGTTACACAGCATGAGCGAATACCCAGAATGAACTAAAATTCTATGACGAAGCTATGAACAGAAATTAGCTTCTGCCATGTCAAACCAGCAACTTAGAAAACAGGCTATACATCAGCAACCTGTCTGGAAACATCAGAAATGTAGCTCTATCTGCACCTCTGAATGAAGTATAGTCTCATATCTCCACCTACGAAGCCATAGTTTCAGGCCCGAAGGATGGATCGAATTTGCTAAGCTTCCCCTTAGCTAGGTTCTGGATTCAGTCCAACAACATAACTTTGCTTTCCAAAACATAACATAATCAGCTCTCCAAAATGTATCAATATATAAGCTCCAAATGGCAAATGAAACACTTTGAATTCCAAGAAGTCGAATCACTTCAACTTCCAAAAGGGACGCCACTTCAACCATTCACTTTATTTTGAAATAATAAAATATTATTCATCTCCTTTAGGCATCCAACTTCAAGTTGCAACAATAAATCATTTATTAAAATAAATGCTCAAATAGACCCCTTAATGTCCCCTCTTTAAAATAATTTGAAGTCATCAAGCCTAGGCGTGGGGTACAACTTGAAAACATGAAACTGACTAAGTATAAAACTTAGTCTAAGGAGATAACTAAAACCAATACCAATACTGAAACTGATGGATTGCCAAAGATAGCAAGATGACCTGAGCTGAACTGCTGATGATGCCATTGCCAAAATTAGACTTACTAAAAATAGCCAATGCCAAAAATAGTAAGTTGTCTTCAAAACCAACAGAGAGCCAAATTGAACAACCAAACTGAACTGCAAATGATTGAGCTGTTGCTAGAAGGATACTGCTAAAGGATAGACTTACCAAAAATAGCAAACTGCTATAAATAGTAAGTTTGCACAACTTCCTCTGAACGCCAACTAAGCAGTATCACGACTTACTATAAATAGTAAGTGTTTCCAAATAACATTTGAGCACAAATAGGGCAACCATTATAAGTGCTCGGAAATGTTGTCGGATTCAGATGCATGTCACACCACCTTGGAGTTCTTTGAAAACCCAGAAAAACCTAGAAATCTTTCACATGCAAACCTCCGAAAAAGCATCTGAAAGAGGAAACCCTAATTTCTGCTTTACCTTAGCCTACGGATTTCTGGAAATAGGCTAAAACCAATTGAAGAGCGTAGGGCTAAATTGGGAACATTACATATATATTTGAATGTTTTAGTTTGATTTGATCATCACTATTGGACAAACGGTTTTGAGAGTCTGGTGGAGATGAAATCTTCCGCAGATTCGCTCCAAGGTGGGACAGAATGCTCACCTTGTGATTGTGAACTCCTTCCCTTTGCATTCACCATTTTGATTCCTAATTCGTGCTTTTGCATGTATAGGCGTGGGCGACGTAATATTGACATTGACT
>VDFB02322438.1:0-81914 GCA_007258455.2 Sequoia sempervirens | reverse complement strand
AGTGGACATTTCCTACATATCCCTGCATCCTTGAAACATTTCTGGTGGTGGATGGGGTCAAAAAAACATAGGGAATGTGGTGTCCCTAGGGTACAAAGCAGTTTTCTTAAGCAAAAATAAAGTGATCAATTTTTTGGCTGTGTGAAAGAATGCCAAATTAATAATAGAAGAAAGCCCAATATGATCAAATGGCTCATTAAAGCAGTAATATTTTGCGTCATTGCTAGACCATGTATGACCTGCTGGACCATGTGATCCATTTTATTGAGGAAATGAATTTGGAGAAATAACTTTATCACAATAAATAGATGCTTAAGTGTAAACTTTGAAAGTTTTTGGGAAATAATATAATTTTTGCAGAGTTGAGTGTAGTAGGAAAACACAATTATAACAGAGAGAATTGTTGATTAAAATGCCATGGAACAAGAAAAAATTGAAATCAAGGAATACCAAATATAAACGGTCCACCTCATTGTTGGACCATGCATGACCTGCTGGACAATGTGATCCATTTTGTTGAGGAAATGAATCTAGAGAAATAACTTCATTACTATAAATAGATTCTAAAGTGTAAATTATGAATCATCAGTTTTTGAGAATTAATATAATTTTTGCTTAAAGTTGAGTGTGGTAGGAAAACACAATTGTAACAGACAAAACTGTTGATTAGAGTGCCATGGAACAATTTTTGGAACAAAAACAAAAATTGAAATCAAGGTATGGCAAACATTTAAGTGGACTTGGTGCCCCTTCTGAAACTACGCTTCGTGGTAATCCATATAATCTCACAATCTCCGCAAAAAATAGATCAGCAACATGTACAACATTATGTGTTTTCTAACAAGGGATCAAATGTGCCATCTTAGAAAATCGGTCCACTACTGCAAATATAGAGTCATGTCCTCTCTGTGTTCTTGTTAAACTTAATATGAAATCCATGCTTATATCCTCCCAAGGTCTTTCTGGTGTCATCCAAGGTTGGTACAATCTTGTGTTTTGACTATTCCTTTTTGCAACTTGATAAATCTTGCACACTCGAACAAATTTCCTTAGCTCTTTATAAGTTTGAGGCCAAAAGCAATGTTCTCTTACCAAAGCCACTTTCTTGTCAATGCCAAAGTGCCTTGCTAATCCGAGTCTATGTTTCTCCTTGATTAGATTTCCCATTGAGCTCATAGGAATGCATGGTTGAATTCCTTTGAATAACATACCATCCTAGATGAAATAGTCCAATCACTGGCTTCTATCTATCAGTACTAGTTCTCTACATGCCTTCCATTCTTCTGCAAAATCTAGGTCATCCTCTACAGGTGCTTCAACTCTTCAAATCCCATTACTGCTATCATCATCTCTGTCAACAAACTTCTTCTACTTAATGCATTTGCTATCTTGTTTGATTTACCACTCTAGTGCTTCAACACAAATGTATAGCTCTACATTAATTCTACCCAACTTGTGTCTCTGATTCAATTTGCCTTGGTTGTTTAGGTATTGTAGGGCCTGATGATCAGTGTACAACACTAATTCCTTTGGCAACAAGTAATGTCTCCAATTCTTCAAGGCTTGAATTATGGCATAGAACTCTTGATCATAGATTTAGTATCTCATTCTTGCATCGTTCAACTTCTCACTGAAATATGCTATTGGTCTCCCTTCTTGACTTAGTACTGCTCCTATTGCACTTCCAATAGCATCACAATCAACTTGAAATACTTTATCAAAATTGGACAAGGCTACATTGGCTGTTTTGTTACCTTTTTCTTTAGCAGTTCAAAACTCTTGCATTCTCTTGATGTCTAGTCTAATTCCTTCCTATCTCCCCTCATTGCTTTTGGTATTGGTGTGCAAATGGCATTGAAACTTCTAATGAATTTCCTATAGAAACCTACCAATCCATGAAAATATTTTATTCTCTCCAATACTTGTTCGTGTTGGCCACTCCACAATTGCCCTTACTTTTTTTTGAGTCCATCCTCAAAAAATAGACCAATTATGTTTTCATGAAACTATATTTCTTGATGTTTATCAGCAACTTCTCTTCTTTCAACTGCTGAAATACTTGTTTGATATGCCGCAAATGTTCCTCTTTTTTCCTACAAAAGATCAAAATATCATCCAAGTAAACAATGACAAACTTACCCAATAATTCTTTTAGAACTTTGTTCATCAATTGCATGAATGTGTTTGGTGCATTGGTCAATCCAAAAAGCATGACTAACCACTCATACAATCTTTCATATGTCTTTGTAAGAACCCTGGTGGCTCTCAACCCCGAAACCCTAACTGTAACATGGCAATTTTTGTGTTTTTGTAATTTTTTGAGGTTTTCAGACAAATAATGAAAGCTGCGATTTTGCTAAATAAATTGCTAGAAAATTCATAATAAATAAATAAACTCAAAATAAGCTTTTAGAATGCCCAAAAAGGATAGGCGCATCAATATATTTCACTTCCAGAGGGTTTACAAAGGCCAATAACAATATATGAAGGAAATACGAGTTTATTATGAAGAACCTGATTTTTCTTTTACAGGCGCCAGAAGATGACTAAGAATAAAGGTACGGCTGAATGTAGACCAATCTCCAAGCTCGAGTACCAATGCAAAATCTCCAGTAACCAATGCGCCCAAGGTCCAATCACCATAAACTGAAGAATGTATGCGTTTCTCTGGAGAAAGGAAAGTACGGCCTGGGAAGTACAGAAAAGTACGGCCTGCTGCAGCAATGATGAATATAGTACGGCTCAAGGAAAGGTTGCCAGATCTCTGATAAATAACCTCTGAAAGATTCGCCTCAACTGGTAGATGATAATCTCTGCTAAACTCTGATGAATCTATCATTAAATCCAATCTGTAACTCCTGAATGAAGTCACCCAGATGCAAGCTTAAACTGGTATTTCACAGCCTCAGTCTGCCTAATTCCTTAAGAGTTTTCGTTCTCCAGAAACGTTTGTCTGCCAGAAACCCTAGGGTTTGCAAACTCCAATGCTCAGAGCAAAAAGACAAAAGTTGAATAGCAATCTCATAATGGTTCGATTTTGTCTTGAGTGAATATATATTTCCCTTTGAAAAATTCGACCCAAACTCCTTTTAAAATAATCATTTAATTAAATGACTTAATTCGCCCTTTTGACTTTAGGAGAAATAATTAATAATTAAATGGCGTCTTGTTTTAATGAATAATAAATATTCATTATGTCATAAATTAATACTTTATTATAAAGTATAATAAATACTTTATAATAGGCCAATTAATTAAATATTTAAATATTTCAATAAAGTGACTTTAATATAAAGTCAAAATATTAAATATTTAATAAATCATTAAATACTCCTTATTTCTCCGTCTGATCATCAAACTGCAGAACTGGGTCGACTCTGAGCTGAATGGCTGAACCAGGGCCCTGCCCATTAGCAGCTTCCGCTGACCTAACTTTCTAATAGAAAGTCCCGAAAAATGCACTCGAAGATTCTGCGAAGGCCCAACCTGAAACAACTGCAACATGGAGCTACCAAACACCGCGCGGATGATCCTCACTCTGTCGACCCCACGAGGATGAAATAATAGCTAACCTCGTCATCAGCTTGACTAGGATGTGGACATCACGATCTTGAATGCAATCTTCCATTCAAGACATATGATTTTGATTTTGACACAAGAGCTTTAATTTTTCTGGTTTGATTTTCTTATTTAGTGTTTTGCTTGCTTAAGTTTAGGCTTGGACTGAGTGTGGGGGCCAGTGATGACATGGAGGATGATTTCATATGCAACTCTTTGTGGACCTGCGTTGCTGTGTTGGAGGCATTTTTGAGCATTGCAGATTTGGAAACAATCTCATACCCGCGGTGAAGGGAGGCATCCAATGTATACAAATAAACCAAAAACCTTTAGACAGTTAAGGAAGGCAGTTTGAAGCCTGCGTAAGAGAATTCATTTAGGAATTGAAAAACTAACTCTAGGAAGAGGGGGCGCAGCTCATAGAGGAAAAGAGGAAGAAGAAATCTCGATTGGGAAGAGGGTTGACGGGGTTGGTAGAGAGCACATGGATTGTTGCAGCAGCGAATAGAGGTTTCTGCTTGTGAGAAGAGACAATGATAAGGATGTAAGAAGCCCAACCTGCCTTGTATAAAGAAAAACAAAAACAACGATATAGGAAGAAGTAAGAGAATAGTGAAGGAAGCAGGCTGCATTTGGGAACAAGGGAGAACAGTGGAAGAGATGTGGTGTTTGACCAGAGCAATGATTTCAATTGTGGTATTTTGCAGAAGCACAGTGGAATCGGTTGTCAATAAAGGAGGTCAAATCTTCAAGAATCGGTGTAATCAAATTTTGGTTTATGAACAAACCACATGTAAACCCTGTTTTCTATATTGTGTTGTAAACTCTATTTTCTGTTGCATTGAATAAGAAAGGGAATGTTCAAGATCCTAGTTGCTTTCATTGTCGCCCTGAAGTTTATTTCTTGTTTCTTGGAAATGAGGCTTGAGTTTGTGAATGTTCCTGTTGTCCAAGATTATGGTTCGGCCAAATTGTTCGGACCATTAATTTGAAGGAACTCCATTGGTCGGTTTTTGGTTTTGTTGCTGTTTCCTATCGCCTCATACAGTAATTTGTCTGAAATTAAGCAGTTTTCCATTATATTTTGGTGTTAGAGCATCATGAGTGTGAATGGGGAAGTGTGCATCATCAGATTTGATGGTATCCATTGCTTAGGTCGATTATTGTGAAGTACTTTGCACCACTCAAACAATCCATAATGTCATCCATCCTTGGCAATGGGAATTTGTACTTGATAGTGATCTTTTTGATGGCTCTAAAGTCTGTATGCATCCTCTGTTCTCCATCTTTCTTTGGTGTTAACAATGGTAACACACATGGGCTTAAACTTTCTTAGATCAACCCTTTCCTAAGCAATTCCTGCACTTGTTTGTTTAGCTCCACATTCCTTGCTGGTGTCATCCTATGTGCCACTTTGTTTGGAAAACTAGCTTTAGATACTAGGTCTATGTGATGACCGATGCTCTGGATTGGTGGGAATCCTTCTAGCATATTCTTCAACACAATATCTATGTATTTTGTCAACAGTTCAGGAACTCCCTTTTGCGGTGGTTCCTCTTCCTTTACGATGGCATTTTCTGCACTCTGATTGCCACACTTTGTTGGAATCTATGCAAAGCACATGTTTTCATGTCTCCATCCATTCAAAAATTTCCTTCCATCCACAAAACAAATTTTGGCATTAACGCACAGTTTAGTCTTGCGCTCCTCCTCCAAAGGTAGCAAGATATGCTTCTTCCCATTCAAGGCCACAGTGTAGGTATTCTTTCTTTCATCATGATTGCCTTCCTATCGTACTACCATGGTCTCCCCAACAACATATGACATGCATTCGTGGGCTTAATATCACACAAAACTTCATCATTATATGATCCTATATGGAATCTCACTAGACATTGTTCACTTACTAGTATTCTTTAATCATCCTGAATCCATGCAATCTTATAAGGGTTTGGGTGTTTTATCCTCTTCAAATTCAACTTTCTTACCATTTTCTTTGTAACCAAATTAGTCGTAGTACCACTATCAATGATGACCTTGCAATACTTACTTTCTGATTTGCATATTGTCTAGAACAAACTTTTCCTTTGTGCCGACTCCTCAGTTGCCTTAGTCTGCAACAACACTCTTGTCATGACCAGTGATTCACCCTTCTCAAGTTTTCCTACAGATCTTAGTAATCCAACAGGTTCTTCCTCCGCATATGCTGCTCTTGCGCTATCCTCTCCTCTTTTGTTGGTACTCCCTTGATGACATTCGAATGTTTGATGCCCTCCTCCACATTTGAAACAGGTTCCTTTGAATGGCTTATCAAATCTCTTATCACTTCTCTGATATCCATCATTGTGGTAGAAATTTTTGTTACCTTTGCCCTAGAAGCTATCACTCCTTTCACCATGTGGTATGGGCTTCCATCCTTATTTTGCTTCACATATGGTCACTTTTCACTGCGTTGTTCAACTTTTCTTACACTTTTAGTGTATATTGGTATGCCTCTTCAATTGTTGTCATCCTTACCAAGTTCAATTCTTCTTGAATGTTTGTTCTCAATCCATTGATGTACTGTGCCACTTTCTCCTTGCTTGCTTCACAATGGCCAGTCTTGATGATTATCTTGTGGAATTCTTCAGTGTACTCCACCGTTTTCTCCTTTTGCTTTAGGTTTTGCAATCTCTTAAGCAATTCCAGTTCATAATCAGTAGGTATGAATTGGTTTTTTAGCTTTGATACCATTCTATCCCACCGTGTGATTCTTTCTTTTCCTTTCCTATTTCTGTTCGACCGAACTTCCTTCCACCAGCTAGCAGCATGTCTTTTCAACTTAGTGTTTGCAAATCTCACCCTTTTCTGATCTTCAATTTCCTCATATTCAATTGCTCAGGATTCAAATCTCTAACATAATTAGGAATTTCTATTCTAGGTCTCTTACCAATTTTGGAGATGGCTTTCAACATCTTGATTTGATCCGATTCTTCTTCTTCTAGGGTTTCTTCACCAGATCTTGGACTACTAATTCTTCATCATTGCTTTCATCTGCATGTCTAGGGTTTAGAGTTAGACCTCTTTTCCTATCCTCTTCTACATCTTATAGTTGGATCTTCATTGTTCTCATCATTTCCTGTATTTCTTCCATTCTTCTAGCAACATTGGCCATGCCATATATCCTCCTTGGTGGCATCTTTGGTGCAACTGCCTCAGGTCAGCTATTTGGCTATAAGGTTGCAACTGCCTTATGGTCGGCGTTTGTTAGCAAACAATTTCAGGCTGCCTCAAGTCGACGATTTGTTCACCCAAGAGTCTTCCAGAAATGTTTCACTCCCCAAGGACTCAAAAACTCGCTTTGACACCACTTGATGCAGTCATGGATGGATGGTTTAGAGGAAGGATTGCCTAACTGTGCAGGTGAGAGGTAGGTGAGAGTTAGCACAGAAGAATTATTATAGAACGTAAAGAACTCATTGGTTTGAAATACAAAATGATTACAATATATTTATTGGCCCATTAATTGCAGTCCACAAATTTGCTCATGGGCTGCCACTGGCTTATTACAAGATTACGTGCAAATATGACAGCAAACTTAAGAACAAGACTCAAACTCAGACTTCTAACTCTTATTCGTTCTTCCTAATTTTACTTGCTTAATTCTCCCCCTCAGGAGATATGTATATATATCATTTCCAACTCAAGGAGTGATCCCTGTTGGCCCAAGGTGTTCCAAAACTCGATGCTCGGCGAAATGTGTAGGTTGGCCTAAATCTGATGACGATATTTCATGACTTAACGAGATTGGTGCGGTTCTAATTGGAGGTTGTTATGGTCCCGTGAGGCCTCCTGTCAGGTCAGGTTCGACACCGCAAGGTACAGAAAGTCTCCGCAATCTTCACCTGATGAACTCTGTGCTGCATGTTCTGCTGTGTGATCTTGTAACAGCGATAACTTTCTGGAATATGATCCAAGTGTCTTGAAATCTGACTATGCTTTGCATGGGTTGTTGTAGATTCCATTTTCTCTGCTGTGAGCCAAATTGATGAAATGCGGTGAAATGCAGTAAGGTTCTCTGAGACGCTCCTGCATCAAGCTTGTTGAACATAGCAAAAACTTTTAAAGTGATCCCAAAAGTGTTTCATAATAAGAACATTTTAAAGTGCAATTTTGAGCTTTTTGAAGAGGCCACTTACTTCTATGGTAATATGCAACTGGACAATCTTCACAAATACTTTTGAGGTGATGTCCAACTTTAAACTGCTTCATCGAACTTTGGACTTTTATGCTTGAATGATAGTTTGTTACGAGTTAATATGATAGTAATGCTATTTTTCTGTTAAGAATCTAGAAAATGCTAGCCTCACTATAATCAAACATTTGTTTTGAGGAATACAACCATTCAATAACCAAGATATAAAGAGTTCTTGAAGATTCTGATGATTGCTACTCAGCCATACTTGATCTACAGCAGTCCAAAACAATAAAAGTGTTTGTTCCTTTCTGGATTGTTCCCTAAGCTTTTCTTATCACTAAAGGTAACTTGGATTGGCTCGGACCTGCCAAAAATAGGATGAGCAATTCCTTGCCCAACCATCTGTAACCCTTATTGATTCAGGTGCTGCCTGCAAAAAACCAAATCATGTAGTAGTGAGCTACAGGGAAATACCAATCCGCATGAAGAAAAAAGAGTTTTTCTCTAGACACTAAATATCAAAAGCAATGAGTTTATATCCCTGATTTCATCTACTTTTCTGAATCTGAATACTTACAAATTCTTCTCACTTTTCATTCACTCAACAGAATCTTCAGCATGACATATGCAGTGATTCATGGGCCCATTCACCGTTATATTAAAATTACTTAAAAAATGTAGTCTTTTGAATGCATCACACAATCCATCAATCCACAAATTTCTTTTCTTAACAGTGTAGCAGAATTTCATGTAAAATTAGCAGAGCAGCCACTCCACCACTGAGATAGGCCCTGCAGGTTGACGCACCCCTCCCATCTCTATTCCACTGCACTCCTCTGCTGACAATCTGTCTTAGTACATAACTGCACCATGCAATTACAGATAAAACACAGATTAGCTTCTATATGCTTGTTTCAAATCCTGGACGAAAAGGGAACTCTTTTATTTTCTGAGCCTTATCTTTCCAAAAAATTCAGTAATTCTGAATTATCCCCACTTGGATGAAAACATTTCACTTCTAGTTCCATCGTACCTAACCATCACTCAAAATGAGTTTCATTTCTTATTAAATAGTAGAGTAGCAAAGTTATTTTTACCTGCAAATTAACAAAATGAACTGTATCTGAACAATTATGTACAGTCTCACAACATAGCCTCACA
Organism: Sequoia sempervirens; assembly: GCA_007258455.2. Classification (NCBI taxonomy): domain Eukaryota; kingdom Viridiplantae; phylum Streptophyta; class Pinopsida; order Cupressales; family Cupressaceae; genus Sequoia; species Sequoia sempervirens. The sequence continues at coordinate 73,018 of VDFB02322438.1, read as the reverse complement.
CAATTTAAGCATTGGGTATTTTTTAAGCTGAGAGCAGCATTCAAGATGTTTGGTACCATAACTAGATACTTAGTATGATGTTTCACAGTTTACTTGCAAATTAACAAAATGCTCTGCATACTTAGATGAGGTTTATAAAGAATTTGTTCATGTATTATTTTAGTTATTTATAACAACATTGACTAGATAAATATAAAATTAGATTGAAGGTGCTCAATTTACTCTGAATATCCTTAACAGGTCATATGCTTAGGTTCTAATTCTTCTTTTTGTGCATGCTTTTTTCTTAATTTGTTCTTCAGGTATGTTTCCTCTGTCATTCCTCCTGGCAATGAGGACCTTAAAGGCAATGAGGCAGATGAAATAACTCAATTCAAAAACACTCTGGGTATTGATGACCCTGATGCAGCAGCTGTGCATATAGAAGTATGCATTATTTGATCAATTACATGAACTACTTGCATTATTTGATCAATTACATGAACTACTTGTAAAATTATGATTTGATCAATTCCTTTACATGAAAAGCTCGTAAAATTCCTTTGCTTTTTTTGCTAAGCAGTATGTTTGATCTGATGGTCATTTCTGTCACCTGGAGTAACACTTCTTTGTTGTGTGGTACTTATATTTTCATAGATAGGAAGGCGCATGTTTAGGCAGAGACTTGAAACAGGAGATCGTGATGCTGTAACAGAGGAACGCAAGGTAGGTACACTATTTAGGGCAGTGGTAGCTATTGCAAACAATATCTTATGGAGAGTGCATGAAGTCTCTTAGCATCAGATGCACATGAAGACTTATTGAGCTCTCTGGTGTCTCATTGCAGGCATTTCAAAAGTTGGTTTACATTTCAAATATTATATTTGGAGATGCATCAAAATTCCTTTTACCCTGGAAACGGGTTTTCAACATTACTGATTCTCAAGTACATGATATATTTTCATTTATGTTTTAAGAACTCTTTCAAGCTAGAGTATATTTGGTATCCATGAACTAGCATTTATGTTCTAAAAGGGTCCTTTTTTTTTCACATGAGCATCCTCTATATCTTATTGATTATAATGTGCTTCTTTAGGCATATAATATGATTTATTGGCTATTGCTGGTGTAGTTGTTTGTTGCCTTTCTAGTTTTACAGAGTCACTCAATGCAATATACTTGAAAATAGTCTTTTTAACTCCCCAGCTTTTTTAATTGCTTTTAGTCAACATTGTTCAGAAAATGTTTACTTGTTTGTCATTGTGGCTTTTTTAAAGGTTGAGGTTGCAATACGAGACAATGCACAAAGACTTTTCAAATCCAAATTGAGCATACTTGGAAGAGGTTCGTGATCTTATCAATTTAAGACCCTTTTATGCAGGCAGCAGAATTGACACTTTATTGTTTTTATTTGTTCTACTATATAATTGACTTGTGGCATAATTCAATATTTCCCCCCCTCAAATTGCTTTTCATTTGATCGTATATGACATTAGAATATTATTTTAATATTTGTTTGGGTGGATTCATATATAATATATGAATGTCTTGTACATCTTTACTATTAATATATAATATATATAGGCCTATGGCCTTTTATCAAAAATATATAATAGATGAATGTCTTGTACATGTTTGGGTGGATTCTAATGTCTTGTACATCTTTACTATTAATATATAATATATATAGGCCTATGGCCTTTTATCAAAAAAAAAAAAAAACCATTTGTTTGGGTGGATTCATTTTATTTATTTTACTGTTTATGTGAGTTGGGAGATGATTCAATTATTTTCTAAATTTGCTTATTTTTTTCATTATGTTTTTGTTAAAATTTATGTTTATACAAGATTTGTATTGTGTTAATATTAAAACTTCATTGTAAATTTAGTTCAAGTTTTTTTTTTTTTCAAATTATTATTTCAAATATATCTAAATACATCAATTGTTTTAATGACAAAAAATATATCTAAATATTAAAATTTTGGAATATAGTTAGGGAGATTTCCATTACTTGAGAAACAATGTTCACATAGTTTGCTACCATAGTTTACATACTCGAAATTGGAGAGTACTCGGCAAGCCCAAAAATTTTGACTCGGGAAAAACTCGGCAAATACTTGGCAAATGTGTATGGATATTTATGTATGTGTATACTCAGGACTGCACTGTGCACACATACATATCTATAAACATACACAGGATGCCAAGTTTGCATGCATATAAACACACAGACATATTTAAACACACACAAACATGCCAAGTTTGTGGGTTTTTTGCAAGCTACTAGCAATTACTCGATAATTTGACGGGAGAAAATCCATCTGCATACTGCCCACGAGTAAAAGCAGAAATTACTCGGCATGCAATTTTTTTGGAGATTACTTGGCTACTCGGAGAGTATGTAAACTATGGTTGCTACTATATTAAAAACTGTTTGTATGTAGATATAAAAAAGCTTATAGAGGAGAGTTTCATTACTTTCGAACCAATATAAACACATAATTACTACTTTATTCCAAAATGTTTATATTTAGATATAATTGTCATCAAAACAAATGTATCGATAGATGTATTTAAATATATTTAAAGTAAATCATGAAAAAGAACTTGAACTAAATTTATAATGAACTTTTAATGAAAACCAGCAATCCAAGGAAAGGTTGGGCATAGATTGTATTTGATATCCAATCTTGATAGAGTACTCCCCAGACTTAGATCCACACCAAAAAATCTCATTGTCTATCGTACTCAGGGTAATCCTCTGCTTTTTTAATTCCTCTACTTTCTTGTTTTTAGCTGCATCGCTCTATGGAGTGATGCCAAAATCTTTGCAAACCCAGTTTGTACTGTTGATCCCTTTTGCTTCTTCAATATAACCTGCCACCTTGTCACCTTATTGATACTTCAAAATATCCTTACATGCAAGGAATGCAATTTATGTTATTATAGAACTGTGTAGTTTGGGACCCTATTCATCTATTCTCTGCTTCTGCCTCCCAGTTCTAGTGAAAGGTTGTCTTTTTCACATATATATCCACTCCATAAATTATATATTCTATTCTAGTGTTTAATATGCCCATATATACATGTAACATATTTATTATGCAACCTAGTAGGCATGTAATACATTTTAATTTTTAAATGTTTCCATATGTAGAATTCATTTCCTTCCTAAGTTTTCCTATCAAATAAGAATGGGGCTTTTTTTCAATGCTTAGTGATTTACATGAGTTTGGGCCGATTTCCCTATAGATGGCTTCTCAAGGCGCTTTCATATAAAATCCTTATTCTCCAACGTTTCATCTTGTGCAGGTGGACTCCTCTACTTCACCTTGTATGTTTGAATTGCTTGATTTTTGAACCTCTTCATCCCATCCTCGATTATGCTCTTCTGTTCTAGTGCAAGGTTGTTTTTTTCATATACATTTTCACTCATCAAATTATATATTCTACTCTAGTGTTTAATACATCAATATCTTTTTTATGCATACCTAGTAGGCATATAACATATTTTATTTAATAAATGCTTCCATATGTAGAAGCCATTTTCATTCGTTCCCGAGTTTTCCTATGAAAACTTCAAATTTTGGAAGTTCAAATATACAAAAGTTTGGATAGAAAGACCTGAGTACCCTACAGTTGTTGTTTGATTCATGGGAAACACATTTTCCATTTTGCCAATCTTGGAGTGCTTTTGTTTCCACTCACATCTCACCACGCTCCTTCAAAATGTAGCAGCCAATGGCACTCTAGTGTTTAATACATCAATATCTTTTTTATGCATACCTAGTAGGCATATAACATATTTTATTTAATAAATGCTTCCATATGTAGAAGCCATTTTCATTCGTTCCCGAGTTTTCCTATGAAAACTTCAAATTTACAAAAGTTTGGATAGAAAGACCTACAGTTGTTGTTTGATTCATGGGAAACACATTTTCCATTTTGCCAATCTTGGAGTGTTTTTGTTTCCACTCACATCTCACCACGCTCCTTCAAAATGTAGCAGCCAATGGCACGCTGCTACATTCTGTGTTGTGGGTGGCCTCTCTAGTGGATTCATTTTCTATAAAATGGACTCATCAGGACTCTAGATTTTGAACTTTCCCTTTTAGTTGTTTGGCTAAGCTATTGTTGTCTGAGTGCTGCTTGAAGTTATTTTGGCCCTAATATTGTTTAATATTTTGCTCTTAAAGTGCCAAAAATAAGTGCATGAAATTTAAATTTGTGAGCTGCCTTTTTAAAAAGTGAATCTTCATTGTTCCAACTTCAACTTCCACCATACAGATTACACTCTATTAAAGAGCAGTTAGGCCTAAGCCCCCCACTAATGTAGTGCCGGACTATCAACTTTCTTCACACATGCTCTAAATGGTCATCAGTCAGAACAGCCAGGAATGCCACTTGGCAGGCTGATAGTGGCAGATTTTTTCTGCTGAATTTTGGAAATTCTGAAATTTGACTTTCTAAAGAATAACTGGAACAAACTTTGACCTCAAGTTTTGGGACTTAAGTTGCTGAATCAGAAAAATAAAAAACTGTGAATCCTGCCAATTTTCGATACAAACATGTAATCATTCTGAGAAAATCAATGCCTTCCTAGGCTAAAAATCTTTGGGGTGGTGACTAAATACAAAAAACAAAGATTCCCTACTACTGTCTTTCAGAGAAGATTAACCCATTAAAACCAAATTTTGATTGAGTACTCCGATTTTCTTTCCTTACATTACATGATCACTTCATAAGGGTTTCACTCACTCTGAGTTCATATAGAGGTCTTCAATTATTCCAAATAACCATTACACAGTCACTTATGCTCTGCATAAATATCACATTACTTGGGTATACTATAAGATAGGGTAGATTGTAATAAAGTAATATTTTCTTTGTAATAATCGATTGATCAATTACGCATGGATGATCTTTAAGATATATGCTAATCTTAATGGGTACATCAATTGTCAGTAACTCTAGTGATACCACTGATATAACCAAATTGGGAATTATTATTCATTAAATTTATGGCCTTTAGCTACATCACTGATATAGCTGATGTAGGGAGCATTATTCAATGTTTACTCAAGCTAAATTTAGTGATGCTCCAAAGAAGTCAATGTCTTTCTGTGCCTCTATATATATCATGTTTTTTGAAGATTTTCTTTTGAATTGTTTTTACCTTTCCAGCAACTGTGTTTAAAAACTGACTATTGCAGGAACTAAGTGTACGTGCTTAGCATGTTATATTTTGCTGCTTTTTGTTGTATTTTCTGATTTTGTTCTTATACCACTTTTACTAATAGATCTATGAACTAGTTAAAGCCAAGCTAATTTTCTCGAACAGTCCCACTCTCTTTGAAGAGGATATAAATTGTGGAGTTGACAGCTCTTTGAAATTTATACTCCACCAATGATTTTGCATGTGCTAAATTTACTATGAGCTAATTTTGATTTAGATCTCGATGAAAGGCAGCTCATGAATTTGAGGGAGGAACAAATTAAACTCAAGCTTCCTGATGAGGTTAGTTTTCACATGAAATTAAATTGAGACAAAACTGTGAAAACTCATAATGCACATTCTGTAGTTCAACCTTCTGTGTTACGTCTTGCAGGATGCTGCTGATCTGGTAAGAGACTATACTCGGAAGCAGATAGAGGAGAATATTTCACGGGCTCTTGAAATTCTGAAGTCTAAGGGGAGAACAAAGTAAGTTTTCTAGTATCAATCCTTGTAAATAAGATTAAATAGGGTTCGTATCAGTCTCTTCAGGCACACAAAAATTAGATGTTATTTTATTTTTGTACTTTTTCAAATAAAAATGCTCTTACGATAACATGATTTTAGTAGTCATTGACGATTAGGATTGGATTGGAATGTCACAACTCACAAGTATGTTACACATTATTAATAAAACACATTAAGGATCTTCCAAAAATGAAAAGGTTGAAGTGTAATCATACGATGATCACTCCATGATTGCTCTCGACCTTGTTACAAATTTTATTAATGTGTTGGAAATGTTGTCATTGATGTCAAGGGTATATACACAGTATGATAATGTCAATAATGTCAAAAGGTATGAAGACGAAGTTGTCATTAAGTTCAAAGTCATGTCAAGAAGGGTTTTGTTGTCTAAGCATATTATCATTGATGTGGAAGTTGTCATTGATGTCAAGGAAATTGGATTAAGAGTAAGAGTGAAGATGATATAAGGAGAAGAAGGAAGATATCAAGTAATCATGATAGAGATATTTACAAGGAATGGTTAAGGAGGGAAATATAACTCTAGAATGAAGCAAGACATGAGCTGATTGCTTATCGCTAAAATTAAGATAAGATAATAGTTGAACAAGCAACGATTGCATGACATTGATTACATGTCAATAAGCAGTGATTATAAAAAGAATGCCCAAGTTTTATTGTGCACTCATCAATCATTAACAGCACAACACAAGAAAGCATAATGCCTTTTGCCAGCTTCTTATAGAGAGATTACACTTCAGTTATTAATAATTAAGGAGCAGAAACAGAGGACTTACAAAGGCAGCGATTACCTTAAGTGCAGTTAACATCATTCACAAAGAAGCGATCCTTTATAAGGCAGCATTTATTTTAATTATAAAAACGCAGCAAAGACAAAAGAGTGTGAATAGGACAAAAATCAGAAAAGACAAAAGATGAATAAAGGCGAATTTAGAAAGCAGCGATTAATATTGAAGAAGCAACGACTAGTGAAGAAAGCAGAGATTTTAATAAATAATGTATAAGAAAAAAAACAGATAAGACAAATTAAGAATAACACAGTAATCACCTTTATCAGAATAAGACAAAAAGATCCCTCAGAAGGTATACGATTTCTGAAGGAAATAATCCCATTTGTTATAGAGTAATTATTGTGTAAGGAAGCGATTCATATTAAAATGATAAGGAGCGCTAAAGTTTATTAAATGAAAGGCAACGATTCATGACAAAGACAGTGATGTATATGGTTAAAAAAAACAGCGATTATCTTCAAAGTGCAACCATTGATTAGTAAAAGGCAGCGCTCAGAATTGTTAAGGAAAATAGCAATAATTAAATATATAAAGGTGATTAGTTTATAGAAGATAAAGTCATGTCCTTTTAAATAGTCATCTGTTTTTTATGGGATGTATCCCTTCATAAGAGATATGCAGATATAAAATAAACATTATGTGAGAGTTGGAATAAGTGGGTGTAATGAATAATTTCTGAGCATAAGGAAGAGGGAGAGCAGAAGTATGAAGAATAAATTTGATTGAAGATTTTAGTGTGAAATAAAAAGGAACACATACAGATCTGCATATGAAGACAGAGAAGAGAGATTAATAGAAGAAGATTGTGCAAAGACAAAGAAGAAGATCTTGCAGTTATAGAGGAAGAGATTGGGCAGATATAAAGGAGAAATCTATGCAGAGATAGAGGAGAAGATTGTAGAGATATAGAAGAGATATTTATGACAGATCTATAGAGGAGAGTAAAGTTAGATTTGAAGAGAACTTGCAGATTTAAGTGTAATTGTTCATCATCCATTGAAGAGAATATTCACAATAAGAGGATGAAAAATTTGAATCCATATGAAGATCATTCAAGAAGAAGCAAATAGATGTGAAGCAATAAGCATGATATATAAATGACCATCATTCGTTGAAGAAGCAACATTCAAGGTGGAAGACTGTTTTGGAAGTTGGTGCTTCCTAAAGGAGAGATTGTTGTCTCTTGCTAAGTTGGTGTGTAGCAGTGGGGGTTGGTGCCTCCAGTAGGTTGGTGCCTACAAATTGTGGGGGTTGGTGCCTACGAAAAGAGGGGATTGGTGTCTCTTGTGGGTTGGTGCCTACAAAGTTTGTAAATAAGAGTTTATATAAGCAACATTTTTCTGTGGTTTTCTCTCATAAGGATTTGCACGTAAATATCGTGTGTTATTGTGTTCTCCCCTCTTAGTATAACCGTGTGCTCATCATAATGTTTTTCTTCCATCTTTTGATCTGAACAATCTGGTTGTGAAATTAGCAATTCAGAAATTTCTTCCCTCAAAGAGACCATGGTCTCTTCATTAGTTCCCTCTGTTCCAATGAATCCAAAGTACAAAAAAATAGTAGTCAATAAAAGTCCTATTATTCCATGGAGTCTCTCGGAGGGAGGAATGTGGGGATGAGTTTTGGGTATGGCCATTTTTTCCCCACAATTTAGGGATGATTGTGGGACAACGGAAAAATGATATATAATATAAAAAATAGTACAAGAAATTGCAATTTATCATTTATGTAAACAATATGGCAATCAATTGAGCTGAAATTCTGAATATATATATATATATATATATTCAATTTCATGATTTCATAAAGTTTGCAATACAGAGTTACATGTTGCAAGTACAGTGGTCCTATGTTGCTGGTTCAGGTTGGGTGGTTCACCAATTTTTCTCCTCAGCTTTGGTATAGTTAGGTTCAACCATATATATATATATGTACAAAGTGTACAAAATTGAGAACACAACTGCTTTTTAATAATGCAATGCCAGCTATCAAATCATAAATGTTAAGATAAATCAAAATGGTTTGTATCATGGCAGCCATAGTTACAAGACTTAGATTTGGCACAAACTCATTTGGCTGATTTTTGACTCTGACTCGGGCTTGGACTCAGCAGTCAAAATCAGCAAAGACTGGTCAAATTTTAAAATAAAAAACTCATGAAATATAAGGATATTTTAAGGATTTAAAATAATTTTTATTTTCTCTATTTGCACTTCTTCCCAGTTTGTGTCTAAAATGAAAGCAGGCCCTTATTGCATAATTTATCTTCTACACTAAACTTTGTAATGCTACAGCTGAAACCCAATCTGTAATATCTACCCACAACATATATTGATGAAGACTAGATATGATCTCAAACAGTAAATGCGAGCAAAGCAAAGCAAGAAACACGATAATAATTGCAATAGGGCATGCGAGCAAAATTTTGGCGTAAAAACTAACACCTCTGGTGTGCAAGTTTGTATGGACAGCTATGCACACTGCGTAGTGAGTGCTCTTCAAATTAGGAGGGGAAGCTCCCTCGTAGTGCTGGAATGCGTGGAAAAGAAAAGTAATCTAAGTCCTATCTTTTTGTTCTCAGTTGGAAGAGGCACAAGGTTAATAAAACCAAGAACGTTGCAGCTAAGCATTTTCTGGTTTCGCAGATCATTAACTACAACTAAGCTAACTACTTTAAATCTATCTAGTTTCCTGAAGAAAATAGAGCATGAGGAAATTGAGCAGGAATGTTCTAATACGATAAACTTTAGGTACAGTTTCACAACGTGAAGGCAAGGTGGGCACAACTATTTGCTCGACCGGGAAGAAGTTTATTGGAAACGACTGTTGATTTAAGATAGCTTCGGTCAGATATAAATGATGATTGCATTCATGCATCATCATCATTTATATTTAACCAAACTATTCTTAAAATATAAAACCATCAAATAAGTTATTCGAATTTCAGATGATGATGATCGAAATTTGCAAATGGATAAATCGGAATTCATATTAGATGATTGCTGTTTGTTAAATACACACATCTTAGTCTATGGATAACACCGAATGGTTTCGGTTGTTAAGGGAGCCCGCGCGCTCAAGGGACACGTCCCATGAGTGGACGTGTCTCCACTTCTCATGAGACGCGTCTCTCCTTGAGTCGTGTCTCCCACATATAAATGGGACTTCATTCCCTTATTTGCAAGATATCGAAATCTATAAATGTTCTGCAATCAGCACATTTGATACAAAAGAAATAAATCTGACTTAGAATTCTAGAACAGAATTTCAAACTTAGAATTTCCATAGGTTCTTTTAGGATACAATCTGATAAGATTTGATTAACATTTACAACGACAAATATACGATGAACCAGGTACAACTTTACAACATGAAGGCAAGGTGGGCACAACTATTTGCTTGGCAAAATAGGTTTATTAACACACATCAAACAATAAGCTTTAGGTACAAATTCTCAACTTGAAGGCAAGGTGGACACAAGTATTTGCTCAATCTGAATAGGCTTATTAGAAACGCAACACAAAGGATAGCCAACTAGGACAATAAATTGCATAGACGAGACACGCATACAATTTACGATCGAACTAGCCACTATATCTAACTAAGATAAGCATTCACCATAATAATTGCATGAAACCTGAGTGGCATAACAATTCATCATCATAATAAACACCTGTGAATAGATACAGAATAAGCAATATTACAGGCAAGGTGGGCACAACATATATTACTCTTTCGTGCAAAAGTTATGTACAAATGAGAAAAAACTCTTATTTATAGACATCGAAAGGTGTAGGGAACCCTAAAATCACCTTGAGTCAACTACAGTCTTGCAAGCATGCAAGATCTTATTACTAAACCCTAATAAAGCAACTATACAGTTAACTGGAAAGCTACCATCAGTTAACCGGTACATCTAATCTAAATGGACAATGTGCGAGCATGCACGTCCTTATTGAAAGCAAGTTAACTGGAACACTACCATCAGTTAACGTAAACCCTAATAAAACTCCAAGTCTTGCAAGATATCTCCGAGGATAAAGATAGACATGTGTGGACCCCGCAAAGAGAACTAAAGATGAAAGTCAAGTTCTAATTGCATGCTCCAGATTCTATCCTCGTAGACGACTGTAGGTTCTAACTGACTGATCACTGGCTGATATCTCAAACAACCAACCTCTCCATGAGGTTGTTGACTGCGTCACCATTTGGTGGTTGTCACATGCCTTAACTGACAATTCATTGCTTGTCAACAACTTGAGCAATCTTGGAAATCTTTACACACTCAAACTAGCATTTCACTGACTTATAACTTTGGTGGCTCCGTAACTCAAGTGATGGTCACTATCTCTTCTGCAACTTGATGTCTCTAACGCTTTTTCTTAATGAAAGAGTGTTGCATGACGAAACTGCGAGGTTTGATTGCGCACACTTTGGTTGTGAGAAATGCAAACGAACTTGCTGCACATGCAAAATTCCAATGGTATCAACCCTCTAAACCGGCTTTGGAAGACAATCGGCCATTCGAGGCATGCAACCATATGGACTTGAGTGACTATGCCTGTCAATCCTCCGAATGCACTTGATACAAAGTGGTCTTAGCTTTTGTGATGAAATCATGAATTAAGACCGATTTGGTGTTGAATTCAATCTGCATGTATTGCACTTTAAAAAACTCGCTTGTTGACTGTGAACATGGCTATATTCTGACAATTTTTCTGGAAAACTAAAAATACCCTGCTGAGGCTAAAAATAGCCTATCAGAGAGCAAATTTCACGAAAAATTATGAGATATGGGTTTTGTCCAGAAAAAGATTCTAAGACAACCCAGAACGTTAGAAATGCGAAAATTTGAATTCTACTTAACCATGCAAGGAATTTTCAGTTGAGAAAATTAGAGCTTCGAGAACTGATGCTCTAGAGTAAATTTTCCTAAAAAATTCTGACACGGGTTTTCTCGAGGAAGCTATTTTGAATAAACCCAGATGATTTGTTTTGTCAAAAGTTGCCAATTCTTCAAACATGCGAATGAATTTAAGACAAGAAAATGGAAGAAATTGAGAAGACGTTTTTTGATGTTTTCTTCTGCCAAATACGCCACTTGATCTTGAAATTCGCTGATAAATTTGGACTTGTACCTGCAAAAGAATAATTCTGATGTCTTCGCCAATGATTGCTGATGAAAATTCACCCCAACTCTGAAGGAAATTCGCCTTTGCATCAAGCTGAATGAATGAGAAATGATGGACGCCATGAATAAATTGAGAAAATTGTTGCATAATGGCGCCACTCTCAACTTTAAACCCTGACTAACAAAAGAAAGGTTCTGATTGGACCCCCTCCAATTGAACTGATATTGACTCGGAGTCCCGGATTACAAAATAATAATAAAATATTCAGTTCTCCTCACATGCAATTTTGTAATTAAATATTACAAAAGGGCGCCAATAATAAATTATTGAAGATCTCAAGAAGACTTCTTCTGCAAATTCAATGATCTGAGGAGCCAAATTTAAGGGCACCCCTGGGCTACAGGGGTGCAAAAAGTTGTGAACTGACAATCCTCTGTGACATGCAACCTCTTGTACCTTTAGCTTCTGACGTTGATTATCGGAGTTCTACAACTCAGATGACTTCGCCGGATAGCTCGTCGGAAAGTTGGGCTAATTCTAAAGAGACTGAATGCATTCACAAGCAAAAGCAACAAGATCTGGGCCTTCAAAAAGAAGGGCGCCCCTGGGCTACAGGGGCGTAGATTTGCTTTCTTCTAAAAATCTTCATCTATGATATCTTCTGTAAACACCTTTATTGCTATTGAATTGACCATACAGGGGTATAATCTTGTTGTGAAGCGCTTCTCCATCATGATATATCTTGCTCTGAGTCCCAGGTTCAGGTTCTGAGCTCCAGGTACTGACCAATTGTTGCTAACGACTGACATGACACTGACGAAAGTCCGTGCTTGACTTGCCCAAAAATTGTATTTTGACATCATTTTAGCAAAGTTTAGACTCTTTTAAGCAAAATGCCTTAATGGTGCAAAACATTTGGTTTGGGTACAACACAAAACACACTAGGAAATAGAATTGCAGCCAATATTTAGGGTTTGCAATTGTCCCGATCAGAAGGCCAAGTCTTTGCCAAGAGGCTTTTGTACTCACCTAGACCTACTTGTCTCAAGACTTCTGAGTTTGAATGAGTCTTATAACTATGATAGCAACATTAGATTGACTTTGCAAAACAAAAGTATAGATGGAATTCCATTTCTTAGGATTTAATTGGAAGAAAGTCCAGAAAAAAGCTGCATTTTCATCCGGTGCAGCCCAAAAGAATTTTTATTTTTTACTTTTTTAAAATTAAGGCTTTTGTCACCAAGCCTAAACTAAGGTCTTTGAGGTTACCATAACCTTCATGTTGCATGCAATGTTTCAAATTTTTACCACATTTAAGTTCTAGTGTTCCATGGGGTTTTGCGCCCCCCCAGTCCTGAACGAGTCATTTCAAGGATAGGGACAAAACGTTCCCCATCCACCATTTGTAGGCAGGCATGTTCTTGAGACATCCTTGTAGAACCCCAGTCCTTCCCAACCCTAGTTTGGAATTATGGCAGGAAAATAGTGTTTTTCAACACTAAAATAAATATATTTAAATAATAAAATAATAATATTAGTAATTAAATTTAATAATTAGCTCCTATTCTAGGTCGACTTATTTGGGATGCCTATATGTTGGTATATAGTTTTAGTTTGATTTGATCATCACGGTTGGACAAATGGTCTTGAGAGTCTGGTGGAGATAGAAACCTCCGCAAATTCGCTCCAAGGTGGGACGAAATCTTCACCTTGTGACTATGAACTCCTTCCTTCTGCACTCATTTTGATTCCTAATTCGTGCTTTTGCATTTACAGGTGTGGGTGATGTAATATTGACAATGGCTGGGTTTGGCGATTATAATGATTTGGTGGCAGAGCATTTGGCTTGTGCCACCCTTGAATGTTGCCACTTGCGATTACCAACGTGGGCTCGTGAGGAGTCAAGAGAACGAGCGAGGCAACTGGAAGTTTCAAGCATCGCATGGGACCTTCCTGGACACTCAATGCAGCTTTGTGTAGATCGTTAGGTGCCATTTCTAAGGCGTCAAATCAATCGCCTGATCGTCCCTCATATGGGGCTCCTGGGGAGTTCGAGACATTATATCACACCAATTGGGGATCAATTATTGGCAACATATTGTAATTCGTGCATATAGCGGTTGGCGTTGATCTATTCTATTCTAGGTGCTTTCATATGTATATCTAATTGGTTGTAATTGAGTAACTAGCTGTGAACTGGTATCTTCCTAGCTAGTGATTTGCAAGACTTGTGCGATTGACAAACTTAATGCAATACAATATAATTTTCATGTTGCTTGACGTGAATCAATTTGTGTTAGCACTTATTGTCGTTGTGACAATTTGTGTTGGACTATATATATATATATATCAGTTATCACTTTTCATTGCTGTTGTGAGTTTATTATGATTGATATCTGGCCAAATCTGAGAATAAGTCATCCTGTGTTACCATTACTATTGTTGTGTGTAATTTGCGTTGGGTATCTTTCAGTGGTATCAGAGCTTGGCATCCTGCCAACTTGAGTAACCATTCATGAGTGACAGAGATCTGAGACATCATCCAAGGGAAAAGAAGGCTACCATGGGAGATAAGGATGACGAAGGTCAAGAGTTTGTTAGGGAAACCAAGGAATTCTAGTCCAACATGAGGGAGGCCATGGTGGAAATGGTCCATCTTTTGAGCAGTTTAAACCAATAACTGAGTGCTAGAAGGATTGTGCCAAATAGAGCTGAAGGAAGCAAATCGAGGGTGGTGAAGCCAATAGCCTCTGTAAATACTTTGAGAGTTAAATTCTTGGAAAAAGGAGCAGAAACCAAATTAGAAGTGCTACTCGAGTAGGAGGATGAAATTGCTAGACTTCATAATGAATATCATGCTCAGAGCGTTGCCATACGCAGAGACTTAACTTTCACAAAATTTCATGACATGAAGACAAGGAGTGGGCATAGGAGGAGAAGGTATGAAGATAGGAAGGATATTCAACACCATTTGGGAAAGATTATCATTGCAGTTTTTGATGGATCAGGGAGCTCCTCAACAAGGGCTTGGTTGCAGAAATTAGACACATATTTCTCCTCGAACCAATGTATGAAGAGGAAGCCATAAAATTTGCTACCTTGCATCTTGAGGGTTTGGACCATGAATGGTGGTATCATGGTATGGTAACACAAGGGCATGATTCCATCACAACCTTGAAAGAATTCAGCCAAAGATTGAGAGATTTGATAGGAAAGATGCAAAGATTCATTTCTATGAATCGGCATAGTCAAGGCAAGAAGGCAAAGTGGAAGTTAAAGTTGCTGAGTTTGAGAGACTTGCAGTGATGGTCCTTGATGTGATGGAAAGAAGACTCATAGTCCTTTTTATTGAAGGCCTATCTAAACCCCTCAAGGGATTGGTGAGGGCATTTTATCCTAACTCACTACAAGATGCTATTAGGAGAGCCTTGAACTTGGAAGATTCAGTAGCTTAGGACAAATCATACTCCAGAAAGTCACCTCCTATTGTGCCCAAGAAGTTTCCTCAAAAGGACATTCTTCCACCTAGGGCAGTACCACCCAAGCCTAGCCAATCAACCATACCTAAAAATGAGCTTCGAACGAGGAAGTTATGTTTCACATGTAGGGAGCCATGGTAGCCAGGTCACCATTGTTTGGGGAATGGCCATATACACTACATTGAGGTGGTTTCAGAGGATGAAGTAGCTAATCCATAGATGGTTGTGATTGAAGATGAGCACGAAACTCAAGAGGGTGGGCATCCAGGGGGAACACTTGTAGCATTATTAGGAGCACCGAGATGTCATTCATTTCAGGTTAGAGGAGTTTTATAGGGACAACGAGTGATTGTTTTGATTGATAGTGGGGCTACCCACAATTTTATTGATGAGAGGTTGGTAGCTAAAACGAGATTGAAGATTGAAGAATTTGAAGAATTTAATGTCACGGTGGCTGATGGGTATAATCTACCATGTAATTGGAGGATTCAACAGTTGGAATTGACTCTTGGCGGTCACAAGATGAGGGATGAGTTCTATGTGATTGGCATAGGTGACACAAAGGTGGTCCTAGGAGTGCAATGGGTGCATTCACTCGGAGAGTACACACAAAATTATCAAACTATGGTGCTGAAGTTCAAATCTAATGGGAAGGAGGCAATCCTTCATGGCCTTTCTAATGGAGGTCTCATGGTAGTTTCAACCAAACGAATGGAGAGAGCTTTGCATGGAGATCAGGCTGCTTGTGTAGTTGAGTGCTTGATTACGGATATAGGGCCCTCCAAGGAAGGGAGATCTTATCATGTTGACATTCAACCCATTTTGGATAATCATAGTAAGGTTTTTGACGATATTCCTCTTGGT
The DNA here is from genome assembly GCA_007258455.2 of Sequoia sempervirens. Lineage (NCBI taxonomy): Eukaryota > Viridiplantae > Streptophyta > Pinopsida > Cupressales > Cupressaceae > Sequoia > Sequoia sempervirens. The sequence goes on along the minus strand of VDFB02322438.1, from coordinate 57,011 downwards.
TTACCTACGAAGAGGGGCTTCTAGCATGTGATTAAACTTGAAGAGGGGGCAAAACCAGTCATCACTACCCCCTATCATCATTTGCGAGCATATAAGGAAGAGATTGAGAAGACAATTAAGGACTTGCTAGACATGGCACATGTACGTCCAAGCACCATCCCCTTTGCCTCATCAGTGGTTCTGGTCAAGAAGAAAGATGAAATGTTGATGAAGATGTGTATAGACTATAGAGCACTCAACAAGAAGACAATCAAGAACTGCCACCCGATTCCTAGGATTGACGAATTGATAGATGAGCTTCATGGCGCAGTATACTTCTCCAAAATTGATTTGCGGTCGGGGTATCATTAGATAAGGATGAGAGAGGAAGATGTGCATAAGACAACTTTTAGGTGCCATTACAGACATTACATGTTTTTGGTCATGCCTTTTGGATTGACCAATGCCCCCACTACTTTCCAGTTATGTATGAATCATGAATTCATTGTGCAATTGAGGAAATTCGTATTGGTCTTCTTTGATGACATCTTGATCTACAATAGGACATGGGGATCATTTGAAGCATATAGATGAGGTTCTTGGCATTCTTGAGTAGCATTCATTCTACGCCAAGGTATCCAAATGTGAGTTCAGCTTGACTAAAATTTTGTATTTGGGGCATAAGATTAGTGCTCAAGGGGTTAGTGTTGATGAGGAAAAGATTAAGGCAATTCAGGAGTGGCCCAGACCTAGAAATTGTCTCAATTGAGAGGATTTGTGGGATTATGAAGCTACTATAGGAGGTTTGTGGAGGGGTTTTCACAACTTGTAGCTACCTTGACCAATTTGACGAAGAAAGGAGCTTTCACTCGGAGTCCTGCTGCACAACAAGCTTTTGATAAGCTCAAGGAGGTAATGAGAACATATCCTGTCTTGGCTATGCCGGATTTCTCGCTTCCTTTTGTACTTGAGTATGATGCTTCAGGAGAGAGTATTGGAGTGGTTTTGATGCAAAATAAACATCCTATAGCATATGAGAGTAGGAAACTCAAGGATTCAAAGAGGGGTTTCTTGATTTATGACAACGAGATGCTAGCCATCATGCATGTACTTGCCAAATTTAGACAATACTTGGTGTGTGGGAAGTTTGTGGTCAAAATGGATCATAATAGTGTCAAATTCTTCCTCAATCAGTGTGACTTGAATGATAGGCAGCAAAAATGGGTAAGTAAACTTCAAGCCTATGATTTTGACATTGAGTATGTGAAGGAAAAAAAACAACGTGGTGGCTGATGCCCTCTCTAGGAAGCTTTATTTCTGATATATCTGCTGGTTGGAAGGCTGCCATAATAGTTGAATATGCCAAAGATTCATTTGCTATTGGCACTTTAGATGGGAAGTTGCAAGATGATCGATACAAGGTGATTGAAGACCTCATCCTTTACAAAGATCGTGTGTATCTTGTACCGAAATCTAAGGTGAAGGAGAGGATTTTGAGAGCTTGTAATGACACACTACTTGCTAGTCATTTGGGTTTCTACAAGACATACAAGCAAGTTAGAGAGCATTTTTCGTGGAAGGGACTAAAGAATGATGTGCTGTAGCATGTTAGAGAGTGTTTGGTGTGCCAACAAAACAAGACAAAACATGTTTTTCCAGTTGGGTTGTTGCAGCCCTTACCCATTCCAAATAAAAAATGGGACATCATCTCCATGGATTTAATTATTGGGCTGCCTAAGGTGCAAGGTAAGGACTGTATCTATGTGCTGGTTGACAGGCTTACAAAATATGCTCGTATCCATGCCATTCCTTCAGAGTATAAGGATCTCAAGTTGCTGATTTGTTTTTTAGAGAGATATTTAGACTTCATGGGTTGCCCAAGAACATTGTGAGTGACAGGGACAACAAATTTATCAGCTTGTTTTGGCAAGAGCTCTTTCGCTTGACTCACATGGAATTGACTCCAAGCACTAGCTATCATCCACAAACAGATGGACAAACTGAAATTGTGAATAAATCAGTGTTACTCGGGGATGCGTCCCCGGGTCTAAATCCCGTTGTCCCTGTCTCGGAAACATCCCGGGGACAAGGGACGGCAACAGTGTACTATGTTTAATATCACATAATGAATTCTGAATTCTGAATGCATATTGAGTATTGACAATGAATTCTTAACATAAATGTTATATGCTAAGTTTCTATAATGCATATATGCATGCTTTATCCATGTTTTCATATGAATATTTAAAGTTTCCCTATATATTTTATATAGCCGTCCCCCGTTGTCCCCAAATTTGGCCTAAAAAATCAGAAACTTGGGGACTTGCACTGCCGTCCCCTGCCATCCCCATCCTGGAAACTTGGGGTAACATTGGACTAAATGGATTGAAGGCTACCTAAGAAACTATGTTACAGGGCAGCAAACAACTTGGATTAAGTAGTTACACTTCGGGGAGTTTTGCTACAGCACCACACATCACATGTCTATAGGTATATCACCTTTCAAGGCATTCTATGGTTATGATGCTACTTCATTAATGGATTTGATCCTTACCGATAATAGAGTCCTCGGAGCAAGGGATGTGGTGCAACAAAGTATGGATATTTTGAATGCTTTCAAGGAGAATTTACAGCATGCCCAAAACCAACAAAAGATGTATGGAGATCGACATAGAACAAAGAGAGCTTTTGAGGTTGGCGATATGGTTTACTTAAGGTTGGCAATCTACCCTCAAGGGGAATGGTGCAAAGATGTTGAAACCAATGTTTTATGGGCCCTACCAGATCCTAAGGAAGATTGGAGAAGTAGCGTATGAACTTGGAACTTCCCAAGGACAGTAGAATTCACGATATCTTTCATGTGTCATGTCTCCAAAGGGCGCTTGGACAACAGGTCACACCCTTTGTGGAGCTGTCCCCTCTTGATGATGAAGGGAAATTGATATTGGAACCTAAATCGATTTTGGATGCATGGGAGAAGAGGCTAAGGAACAAAGTAATTCCAAAATACTTGGTGAAATGGAAGAATCTACCTATCGAAGATGCATCTTGGGAAGGTGTTGAGATTTTTAAGCATCCAAATTTGAGGTTGCTTGAGGGAAAGCAACATTTGGGAGGGGAGGATTGTCATGTCCCCAATCCTTCCCAACCCTAGTTTTAAATTATGGTGGGAAAAATAATGTTTTTCAACACTAAAATAAATATATTTAAATAATATTAAATAATAAAATAATAATATTAGTAGTTAAATTTAATAATTAGCTCCTATTCTAGGCCAACTTATTTGGGACGCCTATATGTTGGTGTATTGGAATTTTCCCATTACTTTTTTCCCCAAATTTGAACACACAAACCAGCATCAAACCACTAATTCGCGTTAGCTCCAAATACAAATCAGCTTGAAAGGTAAACCTTGCCAAGAATGTTCACCAAGATCCCAATGAGGGCGAGGTGATAGCATATGGCATGGGGATCATTAGTAATAATCAGAACTGAAAGTACATTCATCTGCTGATGCAGGCATCCACAAGTAGTGGGGATACTCCACTTATTCAGTGGGTGAGATTATTACAATATTAAAGGGGGCAAGCCAACCATTTAAATCCTCACTTCCACTTATTTTCATGGGGGGAATATAGTCCTCACAACCACTTATTATCGTGGGGGGAAAACAACATTAAATAAAGATGATTATTTGAAACTCAACCACTCAATTGTGGGAGTGTAATCAAACATAAATTGCAGCAACTAAACTATCAGCTCTTAGTACTACTAACAAGCTTTACAATGAATGAAATAAGCTGCAAATAAGAAGGATAAGCTTGCAGAATCAAACAATGGTTAGAGTAACACTTCCTCTAACTCTTACAATGTCAGAAATTAATGATATCGAATTGAAGCTCAATCAGCAAATTACTAATATTTACTAAGTCTGATCAGAAACAACATAAACAGAAAATCAGACCAGCAACATGAAAACTCACAAAAATGGATGTATCTTCTCCGAATCAGCTCAGAATGCTTCCAAACCATAGTTGAACAACAGCTAGAAGCAAGGCGTCCAAATTCTAAGAAGAATCCGAGCCAGAAACAACAAGTAACAATTGGCATGAATTTCAAGGCAAGTTCCAAATGGTATGGCCCCCTTGAGGAGGTCGACTTGACTTCAAAAATCAGCAACTCAATAATAAAATCCGAGAACGTGCACAAAGGGTCGTCCTTCACAGTTACACAGCATGAGCGAATAGCCAGAATGAACTAAAATTCTATGACGAAGCTATGAACAAAAATTAGCTTCTGCCATGTCAAACCAACAACTCAGAAAATAGGCTATACATCAGCAACCTGTCTGGAAACATCAGAAATGTAGCTCTATCTGCACCTCTGAATGAAGTACAGTCTCATATCTCCACCTAGGAAGCCATAGTTTCAGGCCCGAAGGATGGATTGAATTTGCTAAGCTTCCCCTTAGCCAGGTTCTGGATTCAGTCCAACAACATAACTTTGCTTTCCAAAACATAACATAATCAGCTCTCCAAAATGTATCAATACATAAGCTCCAAATGGCAAATGAAACACTTTGAATTCCAAGAAGTCGAATCACTTCAACTTCCAAAAGGGACGCCACTTCAACCATTCACTTTATTTTGAAATAATAAAATATTATTCATCTCCTTTAGGCATCCAACTTCAAGTTGCAACAATAAATCATTTATTAAAATAATAAATGCTCAAATAGACCCCTTAATGTCCCCTCTTTAAAATAATTTGAAGTCATCAAGCCTAGGCGTGGGGTACAACTTGAAAATATGAAATTGACTAAGTATAAAACTTAGTCTAAGGAGATAACTAAAACCAGTACCAATACTGAAATTGATGGATTGCCAAAAATAGCAAGATGACCTGAGCTGAACTGCTGATGATGCCATTGCCAAAATTAGACTTACTAAAAATAGCCAATGCTAAAAATAGTAAGTTGTCTTCAAAACCAACAGAGAGCCAAATTGAACAACCAAACTGAACTGCAAATGATTGAGGTGTTGCTAGAAGGATACTGCTAAAGGATAGACTTACCAAAAATAGCAAACTGCTATAAATAGTAAGTTTGCACAACTTCCTCTAAACGCCAACTAAGCAGTATCACGACTTACTATAAATAGTAAGTGTTTCCAAATAACATTTGAGCACAAATAGGGCAACCACTATAAGTGCTCGGAAATGTTGTCGGATTCAGATGCATGTCACACCACCTTGGAGTTCTCTGAAAACCCAGAAAAACCTAGAAATCTTTCACATGCAAACCTCCAAAACAGCATCTGAAAGAGGAAACCCTAATTTCTGCTTTACCTTAGCCTACGGATTTCCGGAAATAGGCTAAAACCAATTGAAGAGCGTAGGGCTAAATTGGGAACATTACATATATATTTGAATGTTTTAGTTTGATTTGATCATCACTATTGGACAAACGGTTTTGAGAGTCTGGTGGAGATGAAATCTTCCGCAGATTCGCTCCAAGGTGGGACAGAATGCCCACCTTGTGATTGTGAACTCCTTCCCTTTGCATTCCCCATTTTGATTCCTAATTCGTGCTTCTGCATTTATAGGCGTGGGCGACGTAATATTGACATTGACTAGGTTAGGCGATTATCATGACTTGGTGGTGGAGCCTTTGGATTGCATCACCCCTGAAGGCTGCCACCTGTGATTACCAACGTGAGCTCGCAAGGAGACAAGAGAACGAGTGAGGCAACTAGAAGTTTCAAGCATTGCACGGGACCTTCTTGTACACTTACTGCGGCTCTGTGCAGATTGTGAGGCACCATTCGCTTGATCACCCCTCATACAAGGCTCTTGGGGAGTTCAAGCCATCATATCGTGCCAATTGGGGATCAATTACTAGCGGTATCTATTGTAATTCTTGCATATCAACGGTTGGCATTGATCTATTCTATTCCAGGTGCTTTCATATGCATATTTGATTGGTTGTAACTGAGTAATTGGTCGTGAACTTGTATCTTCCTAGCTAGTGATATGCAAGACTTCTGCGATTGAAAAGCTGAATGCAATACAATATAATTCTCATGTTGTCTGGCGTGAATCAATTTGTGCTAGCACTTATTGTCACTATGACTAAATTTGTGTTGGACATATATGTATATCAGTTATCATTTTTCCTTGTAGAAGCGTGGGATGTCCTAGTTGTGTATTCTATAGGGGTCGGTGCTCCTTGACATCCTTGAGATGGCTAGGGGATGTTTGGATGCCCCTTGACTATCTTAGAAAAATCAAGGAGTTTACACGTAGGCCAAAGTTTATTTGTCATGATAATGATTATGATTTATGTTGAAGCTTTAATTGAGGAAACATACAACATGATGGCATGTACAAATGGTTGACTTTTGAAGATAGAAGGAATATTTACATTGTTTTTTAGGCAAAATAGACTATGAGAATACTTTTATTGTTTTTGTTCAATAGATGCACGCTCTCTTATCTTAACTTTAGGAAGTTGGTGATCAAATATTCTTAATTAGTACATCATAGAGACATTGGGATTAGTAAAGAGTGAGGAAGCAATGGTGTGGAAGTGGTAGATGTTATTAAGTTTTTATAAACGTTTGTGAGTTTTTATTGACTACTGTAAGGAGTTTCTAAAATCAAATAAAACAAATAAAAAGATTGAAGAATGATGATATTCCTATCTTCAACTACACAACCCTCATCATTTGGACATGTTAGATTCCCTTTCTTCACCATTAATTTTCTGAACAATGAAGTTTTGGTGAAAAATAATGATGATTTAGTGTTGTAGACAACTTAGGAATTGTGGGGAAGTCTTATATTTATATTAATATAATATATTTATTATCAATTAGTTTAATAATAATATTATTATAAATATTAATTAGTTTGATTTGTAACTATATATTAATAATATTAAAATTTTATATATGTTTGTATGTAGAAATATGTATGAATGTGTGTAAACAGTATATATTATATTACTTAATAAGGGGCTAGATTACAGAGATATGACGGGCCATTGACGTCATGTGGGAGAGTAGTACCAAAGGTGGTGGGAGATAAAAGCTTCGTTGGTTATTGCCTGACTCTGAGCAAGGGTTATTGTTGTTGCTGAGCATGATAGCTTGGTATGGTGTTGGTGGATTCCAATATTTTAACTTTGGTTCTTTTGTTTTTCGTGGTTGGGTATTTCATTGTATGGTGTTTGATTGTGTCTTATCCTCCTAAGAATGGTAAAGTTAAGAGTGTTGTGTTTGAGTCCAATGGCAAGGGTGGTCTTGGCAACAAGAAATGCAAGGTGAGTGTAACTAGACTTGAGACTATGGGTATTTAAAATTTGGGAGCTTGCCAAAGACATGGATGTCACTCCTAGTGTAGCGATTAGAGTTGCTATTGCCAGGTTCCTTTTGGTTCCATAAAAGTCTTTGGGCCATTGGAATATCTTCTGCATGATGATATCAAATGAAATGAAAACCAAGCCAAAGCCTTCTTCAATGGCCAACTTGGTCATTTTCGTGGGTTGAGTGAGAACATTTGTCTATTGCATAAGGTGGTGATGGAGCTGGAGCTAGCGAAGGGGTTGAGATAAAGATGTCCTTCGAGGCTGAGTTTAATGTCCTAGAATGCTATTGCGATGATGATATGGAAGTAGATTTTAGTTGTCTTGTGTGTGATGCTAGTAGTAAGAAATGTAAGCCTTCTATGGAATAAGAGGGCCTGCATAATTTTCCTTCCGAGTCTTTAAAATTGTTGGTTAATCGATGATGTAATGGGTATGTATGCAGGTTTTGATGTTGTAGTATTGGTATGAAGGAATTGTGGTGACATTTTTAGGTCTGTCTCTTTGGGCCAGTTGGTGTTTTTCAATGTTCATGCTCTCTTTCGTTCCAATTGTGGTGTGTTGCCGACTCCATATACTAGTTTTGTGTATGCCCAATAGATTACATTTTGTGGCCAATGAATGATTTTGAAGTTTTTTTTCTTTTAGTTTGATGATGGTTATGCATCTTCCATGTGGATCATTATATGTCTGTAGATGTTATATCAATAAAATGAATAAGCAAAACTATTTTATGGGTTTTTTGGTCCTCTTTTGTGGAATGCTGATGAATTCCAAATGTTTGATAAGATTAGGTGGGTGAAAAATAATTAGATGGAATGGAGTTTCAGTTTTGGTTAAGTGGTGAAGGAAGGTTTTTTCATTTTTGTGGATATTGTGGAATACAATTGTAAAATAGATGGATCTGGTGAGCCCTGCAGTTATAGTAATCCACAAAGAAGCATAAATCACCAAAAAATTATGAAAATCACAATTTTTAAAAAACTGCCAGGCTTCTCGATTTTTAGTGTTAACTCAAGAAAAAATCGTTGAAAATCACGATTTTTTTTGTGTTTAATTGTGAAAAAATTGCCATAAAATCGTCTCGTGTAAAAAACCCTAAAAACACGTGTTTTCTATTATAAATATGAGGTCACAAAAATTTAGGTTTACTATTGGAAGCTGATTGCGACTAGGACGTGTTCTACACGTGAAGCTTTGAGCTCAGAAGCACCGACTACACCCTGGGACGTGCTCTACAGTTAGTGAGTTTTTTTTTGCTGCTATTCGATTTTGCTCTACACACGAACAAGTTCATTTTTTCCTTGAAATTTTAACAAATATGATTGCATATGCCTTCGTGGTTGCATTGAATCACTGGGTCATATGTTGCGTTGAATTATTGAGTCATATGTTTGACATCTATTATATAGACTTTGAAATATATGAATAAAGAAAATGTCAATGTTGAGCAATTTAAGAAACCATTTTGTGCTATAATGGCATTACAATTTCCCAAAACTATATATTACACAAACATATATTGTGTTTTGCTGATGCGCCAATAATGATCACTTCTATTTGTGCCTGAAATGATGTCCGACATGAAGGTTTGTGTGGCTTTGAAGGTCTTAATTTGGGCCTTATTGTGAATGCAAAATGATGTACTCCATGAAGGTTTGTGTGGTTTTGGAGGTTTTAATTTGGGCTTGGTGGTGGGGACTCTGCCCCTTGACCCTGCCTTGTATCGTGACAGGGAGTGCGTTGGGGACACTGCCCCCGAACCTCTCGAGGGGCTTTGCCCCTCGATCCCGTTGGTGGCGTTGCCCTTCAACTTCGCTGGGGATGTCGCCCCCAAACCCCCCATGAGGGGCATTGCCCCTTGACCTGTCGGGTGCGCTGCCGCAAGACCCCTGTGAGGGTTGTTGCCCCAAGACCCCCATGAGGGGCATTGCCCCTTGACCCCGCCGAGGGTGCTGCCATCAACTAGAAACGGTAAGTAATTTATACACTAGATACGACCATGTGATACAATAGCCTTCAACATATAGATGTAAATGAAGAACTTATGAAGTCCTTTTTAGGGAACAATTAACTTTGAACTTTGTATTTGGAGTGTTTTTGAACACATACACTCCAAGAAACGCAACCGCTTAACACAAAAACGAATGAATGACTTGGTGTTTGTTCACCACAACCTCCACTTGAAGCTAAAGAAAGCTCAAAGTTAGACTTTCAATATACTTGCAGCTAGTTGAATTTGCATTCATTATCTTTTTCTCTTGTAAGGCCAAGATTAATTTCTACATGAACTAAAACAAGTACTATTGAGGATGACGAGCCAATTGACCTTGACGAGATTGATCCAGAGTCTGAGTGGATTGTTGGTGATGATGACTTTCTTGACCCTGAGGATTTTGAGATCCTAGAGGCTAACTTGGATAGTCATGTGGTTGAATGAATTAGGAGAGGCTGTGACCTAGGAGCTTCATCATCAGGACCTACTGCCCTCTAGCATAGTTGTCATTGGCTACATTTGATTTTTTCTAACTTTGTACTTAGTTTAGAGGTTGACTTTGTTAGCATTACTGCTGAATATGAATATTTAAATCTGTAATAATGTAGGAAATCTGGCCATCCTTCCAGTGTTAGGAAAATAGTTGAAGTTGTCTCAACTCGGGGTGGGGCATTACAACGTGCCTGTCTTATGAGTAGAACTCTTTGTGCTCTTATAGTGCAAAAATACCATACACTGATAGTCCCTTGCTTGTTGCAACTTGATTTGGGCTTGTGAATTGTATAATGGTTAATTGTCTGTATGCATGATAGTTTTCTTTCCATAGTGTTTTCATTTCTTAATTGGCTAGCAACGTCATGTAACTCCCTATCTGTAATGTCCTTGTTTGCATATACTTTAGGTTTTGCCCTAAATCACAATTCCAATGGAAAAGTAAGAAGTATATCTTAAATTACATCTTTCAATAAACTCCAGTTTTAACCCTGCAGTAATGTTAGCCAATAATTCATAAACAATTAGTTGATCATTTGTACTGTTTGCAACATCCATTAAATTAGTTGACAATTATAAGGTTCATTGATCGTTAAAACAGATAAGAATTATCAATGCGGATTCAAAGTTATTATCCACTCTAATAATCAACCATTTTAGAAGATTGGAGACAAAGCTGCAATAGGATGCCCAAAGTATTTCCTCTTTCTAAGGTCAAGGGCGGATAGGCAACCTCCCTGGCCCACTAATGGCAGACGCCTCAATCATCCATTAGGGGTGGTCTGCTTGGCATGAAATCTCCCTATTTCTAAGCCCAAGGGTGGATAGGCAATCCCCCTGGCCCACTAATGGAAGACACTTCAGTCATCCATTATGGGTGGTCTACTTAGCATAAAAATGGCTATCCCCCTTGTACTTTCGTCTCTTCTTCCCATGGTTAATTTTAGAGGCATAAATAACTTATAATTGAACTAATAGCTTAGCTTGAATTGCAGCTCTTATTATGCTCTATATGAAATGCATGGTATTAATGTATTTAAAACATATGCATCAAATTGCATACCACAATCTTTATGAAATTATATTATTGTTATCACGACAATAGGCAGATAATAATTATTGATGTAGATAACTTCTTTCTGCTTGTCTACTGCAGATATATAACTAAGTGTGTATGTTTTTTCTGCAGTTGATCGATGCCCTCCTCCACGCCTTTGCTTCTCCTTTTATAATATTTCCAAGAGGTGCGATTTCTCCAAGGAGGGACAACTTGTCCCAAGAGAGGTCGCTGTTGGATGAGGTCAGCCTAATCATTAAATCAAATTTATTTTATTTTATTTTAATCCTCAAGAGGTGACTACCTGGAGAGGGACGACTCTTCAAAGGGAGGCACCTTGCATGAAGTGGGACAAATTCCTTGAAGGGTTCAGCCCCTTAAGGCACTATAATATTTAATTTAATTTTAAACCTCCTATTATTTATTTGTCTAAATGCTACCTATGTATTTGAGTGCCACGATTGGATGAGGAGATGTCTTCATGGCGAGGGCATGACAGTTTGCCTTTCCCAAGATTGCTTGTCCTCAAGCAATTTCAAATTTGGATGATTAAAGATCTTGGCACCTTCCCAAGTGGCATCTTCTTCTGGTAGTCCCTTCGACTTTACCAAATATTCAGGACTAGTCTTGTTTCTTAGTCTTTCCTCTTGCATATTAAGAATGATCTCAAGTTCCAAAATCAAATTACCTTCATCGTCCAATGGGGGCAATTCTGAACATGGTGTGATGTGTTGTCCTAGCACTTTTTTGAGATGAGAGACATGAAAGACATTATGAATCCTACTATTAGCTAGTAGCTCCAATTCATAGGCAACTTCTCCTATTCTTCTCAAAATTTTATAGGGTCCATAGAATTTGGGTTTAGGCCTGCCTCCCAGCTCCACTTTCCTTGATCGATGACTGTTTATAGGGTTGTAGCCTTATGAAAACCAAATCCCCAACTTCAAATGTTCTTTCGGTCCTGTTTCGGTAGGCATAAATCTTTTGTTGATTTTGGGCTTGATGTAGATTATCTTTGAGAGTCTTCGTGATATCCGTACTTTGTTGTATAAAGTCCATTGCTCTTGGTACATGGCTTTCTTGGATGATCAAATTTCCAAATGAGGTGGCCTCGTAACCATACAATGCCTTGAAGGGACTCATCCCTATTGACATGTGATGTGTGGTGTTACAACAATATTCTCCAAGGTGCAATCACCTGATCCAAGCATTCTATTGGCTGGTAACATAATTCCTTAAATATCGTTCTATCCACTTGTTTACAATTTCTGTTTGACCATCGGTTTGAGGGTGGTAACTTGTGCTTGGTGTGAGCTCCGTCCTTGATAGTTGGAAGAGTTCTTATCAAAATAGGCTAAGGAACCGATTGTCTCTATCACTGATAATGTTTCTAAGGAGGCCATGTAATCTGAAAACTTCCTTGAAGAAGATATCTGCTACTTGAGGAGCCTGATAATTGGAGGATATTGCCATGAAATGCGCGTATTTGGTAAGGTGATCCACCACTATGTATAAGCAATCTTTACCTTATACTTTTGGAAGTCTGGTTATGAAATCCATAGAGATACTCTCCCATTTTTGATTGGGGATGGGTAGTGGTTGTAGGAGGCTCGTTGGATGGTTTTGTTCTGCTTTGTTTCATTGACAAGCTAGGCATTCTTGAACGTGTTTAAGGACATCTTTCTTGAGACCCTTCCAAGAGTATTTTTCCCTTGTTTATAAGTTTTGTAGTACCCTTGGTGGCCTGCTAGAGGATTGTGATGATGTTCTCTAATAAATTTTTCCTTCAACTTGGAGCTTGGTGCAAGGAATACCCTATTTTTATATAGGATAAGTTCTTCCACTACCTTCTATTCTTCATTTGGTATATTCCCTTCTAGGATGTCATTGGTTTGTGGATCTTTAGTGTATTCGTAAATGATGGAGTTTCTCCACTCTGCGAAGATGCTTGCTATGGAACATAAGTGGGGTTTGCGAGATAATGCATTAGCTACGATGTTGTTCTTCCCCTTAACGTATTCTATGTCAAAGTTATATGCTTGCAACTTACTAACCCATTTTTGTTGGCGATCATTTAGATCCTTTTGGTTTAAGAAAAATCTTAGGCTTTTATGATCAGTTTTAATGACGAACTTCCCACAAACTAGATATTGTCTGAATTTGGCTAGTGCGTGCATGATGGCTAGCATTTCTTTATCATAGGTAGTGTAATGTTTTTCAGCTATGGTGAGTTTGTGGCTCTCAAATGCAATGGGATGTTTGTCTTGCATGAGAACTGCTCCAATTCCTTCCTCAGATGCGTCACGCTAACTCAAATGGTAATGTAAAGTCAGGAATGGCTAGGACAGGACATGAACTCATTATTTCCTTAAGTTTATCAAATGGTTTTTGGGCTTCTTAATTCCATGTAAAAGCTCCCCTTTTTGTGAAATCTATGAGGGTTGCAACAATTTTGGAGAATTTTTTGACAAATCGTCGGTAGTAGCTACATAAGTCCACAAATCCTCTTAGGTGGGTTAAAGTTCTCGGTTTAGGCCATTCCTTGATGGCTTTGATTTTTTCTTCATTCACACTTACTCCTTGTGCATTGTTTTTATGTCCTAGATATAAAATCTCTTCTAACCCAAACTCACACTTGGGGGCTTTGGCATAAAGTGATTCTTGTTCAAGAATTTCTAAGACTTCTTCAATGTGTTTGGGGTGTTCTTCCCATGTTTTGCTATAAATTAGAATGTCATCAAAGAATATTAGTAGGAACCTCCTTAGTTGCCTCTTGAATATATGGTTCATACATGATTGAAATGTCGCAGGTGCATTGGTTAGACCAAAGGGTAGGACCAAGAATTCAAAGTGTCCATAGTGACATCTGAAAGTTGTCTTGGGAATGTCTTCTTTCCTCATTCTAATTTGGTGATATCCATATCGTAAGTCAATCTTAGAGAAATATTTTGACTCCATGAAGTTCATCTATTAATTCATCAATCCTCAGGATAGGGTAACGGTTTTCAATATTTTTTTATTCAAAGCTCTATAGTCTATACACATTCTCATAATACCATCCTTCTTCTTAACTAACACCACTGAGGATGCAAAAGGATTGGAACTTGGCTGAATGTGGCCCATGTCAAGGAGTTCTTTAATGGTTTTTTTATCTCTTCTTTAAATTTTTGGGGGTGTTTGTGAGGTGTGGTGATTGCGGGTTAAGCCCCCTTTTCTAGTTCTATAATGTGTTCAAACCCTCTTTTGGGAGGTAGGCCTGGTGGAATATCTCTGAATACCTTTTTATGTTACTTAAGGATGGGTTGTATGTCTACATGTATGGCTTTCCCCTAAGGATAAAACATTGGGCGACCTATTCTCCTTGTCCATGTCTAAGGATTCTTTCCATTTTCTTAGATGAGACTACTATCAGAGACCCATTAGATAGTCCTTGTAAAAGGACATCTTGTCCGTTATGTTTAAAGCAAAGTTCTAACTTTGGGAAATATGAATAAAAACGTCCCAAGGAGTGTAACCATGGGGTGCCTAAGATTACGTCAGCATCTCCCAAATTTACAATGTAGAAATCTTCTTTGATGGGGCACTTCCCTAAGGTTATGTCTAGTTGTGGAATTTTCTTATTGTAAGGGGAGGTGGACCCATCGGCTAAGGCTATTTTAAAACCTTCAAAATCTTTGGTTTCTTATTTCATCTTTGCAACTAAGTTTTCATCAATGAAATTATGAGTTGCCCCACTATCTACAAGGGCAATTACTTTTTTATCCCTTTAGAAGACTTCTGATTTGAAAGGGGTGGTGTTTGGATGTTTTTGAGATGGCGGCTAAGGTTTCATGTGGTTCTTCATCACACTATCTTCTTTTGCTTGGGATTTCTTCCTCTTCTTCCTTTGCTTCATCGCTAGATAATGCCTCTATATTTCCTGCTTGGCTTTTCCTTCCACGTGTCCCAACTCCTGCTTCTTCTTGCATCTGAAGCATGATTTTTTCTTTTTGAGGTCATCTCGTTGCCTTTTAAGTTCATTTCGATTGCAAACATGACCACACTCCCATTTGTCCTTACAATGGTAGCATAGATTTCTTCTTCAAAGCTCTTCACGTTCACTTTTAGAAGGAAATCCCCTCTTATGCCAATTCTTCTTATATGGGGGTTTGGTATGTTGTTTGATGATAAATTCCTTGAGTAGGTTTTGTCTTTTGATGGTGTAGATTCCAATCTTAATGCCTTTTGAATTTCATCCCTTAGCGTTGTAGGTTCGTGAGCACTCACTGGGTCTCAGATTGATTCCTTTAGCCCTTCTATAAATATGTGAGTCTACTTTGGAAAACTTTTGGTACCATGACTGAAAGTTTTTGGAATTTAGTGTTATAATCCTCCACAGTTCCATGTTGTTTTAGTTGTGTTAGCTCTTTAAAATACCATTCAGGGTGCTTTTGATCAAATCTTTTAATAAGCTTTTGAGTGAACTTGTCATAAGTTATGTGTTGGTCTTGGGTAACAAGGCCATGATGCCACCAATCATGGGCAATTCCCTTGAAATGTAGGACATATTTAATAGCATCTTCTTCCATCATGGGATTGAGGGATAGATATGTGTGCATCTTTTGAACCCATGAACATGTTGTAGTTTTTCCCGATCCGTCATAGTTGGGTAGAGTCATTTTACCTACCCTTTGTCTTAAATCTTTGTTGGGTTGTCTCCTTTCTCTTTTACAAGTAGTTCGTGATCTTGCATCACAATATTTCTCAAATGAGATATCTCTCTTAATTTCAAAGTCTAGGCTTGAGTAGGCTGCAACATCAACGTTATTAATTTGTGTATTGGTTTCTTCTTCCTCCCTTGTTGGCCCTCCCCCAAGTAGGAATGAGGGTCTTGTTGCCCTAGGTGTTGATATTCTTGAATGGTTAGAGTTGGTGTCCCTCCCATTGGTTTGGTTAGGTTGTGGGTTATTGTTCATGTTTTGAATGGTTTGGAGGAATAATTGTGTCATTCTCTCATTTCGCTCCATGAGAGTTTGAGTTGGTTGCTCCATGAAGGTTCTTAATTCATTTCCCATTTGTTCACGCATGGTGTTGTTTTGTGTAGAGTTATTGGTGGCTGCAAGTTTCTTCTTTTCTCTTTGCAAGGCTCTTTGGGCTCTTTGGCTAAGTTGCATCCTCTAGCTTTCGTCCCTCAGGCTAGCAGGAATGATGCTCTGATACCAATTGTAATGTCCCATGTTTGCATATACTTTAGATTTTGCCCTAAATCACAATTCCAATGGAAAAGTAAGAAGTATATCTTAAATTATAACTTTCAATAAACTCCAATTTTAACCCTATAATAATGTTAGCCAATAATTCATAAACAATTAGTTGATCATTTGTACTATTTGCAAGATCCATTAAATTAGTTGACAATTATAAGGTTCATTGATCTTTAAAGCAGATAAGAACTATCAATGCGGATTCAGAGTTATTATCCACTTAACAATCAACCATTGGGAAGATTGGAGACGAAGCCACAATAGGATGCCCAGAGTATTTCCTCTTTCTAAATCCAAGGGCGGATAGGCAACCCCCTTGGTGCACTAATGGTAGATGCTTCAGTCATCCATTAGGGATGGTCTACTTAGCATGAAATCTCTCTCTTTCTAAACCCAAGGGTGGATAGGCAATCCCCCTGGCCCACTAATGGAAGACACTTCAGTCATCCATTATGGGTGGTGTACTTAGCATAAAAACGGCTATCCACCTTGTACTTTCGTCTCTTCTTGCCATTGTTAATTGTAGAGGCATAAATAGCTTATAATTGAACTAATAGCTTAGCTTGAAATGCAACTTATTAAGCTCTATATGAAATGCATAGTATTAATGTATTTAAAACATATGCACCAAATTGCATACCACAATCTTTACAAAATTATATTACTGTTATCACAACAATAGGCAGATAATAATTATTGATGTAGATAACTTCTTTCTGCTTGTCTGCTGCAGATATATAACTGAGTGTGTATGTTTTTCCTGCAGTCGATTGATGCCCTCTTCCACACCTTTGATTCTCCTTTTATAATATTTCCAAGAGGTGCGATTTCCCCGAGGGACAACCTATCCCAAGAGAGGTGGCTGTTGGATGAGGTCAGCCTCATCATTAAATCAAATTTAATTTATTTTATTTTAATCCTCAAGAGGCGACTACTTGGAGAGGGACGACTCTTCAAAGGGAGGCGCCTTGCATGAAGTGGGACGAATTCCTTGAAGGGGTCGGCCCCTTTAGGCACTATAATATTTAATTTAATTTTAAACCTCCTATTATTTATTTGTCTGAATGCTGCTTGTGTATTTGAGTGCTGCGATTGGATGAGGAGATGTCTTCACGGCGGGGGCATGACACTATCATATACTATATATTCCCAAAAAACTAAATTAAAAACCTGTAAATGATAACAAATAGATTTACCTCCTTGTAGGAAGGCTATAGTGTAGCATATTCACTACCATCTGTGTGAACTTCGAAGGGCATTTACAGGTTAGGTAGAGCTAACACCAAAGCATTGCAAATCTTGTACGTCAACAATTCAAATGACTCATCATGTACCTCACCCCACTGAAAGTTCTTATCTATGGCTACAACTGTGTGCAAGGGAGCAGCTATAGTGTAACATGCCAATTGTTCAACGAAAGTAAATTCACTAAGTTTATCCTCAAGTAAATTTCAATGCTCAAAACTCATAGCAAAAAAAAAGTTTCTTCTATTTCAAAGACCACATGCACATTTGAATAACACATATTTCAAACTTTCCATTTGCATTATAATTGAAAATTGCAATCTGTCCAATACATTTCAAATCTCAAGATAATGTCTTGTATTACAACTTCCATAGAAATGGATATAATATAACATACTTAGCTCCTTGAGCATTGCTAGCACGTAGTAACAAATGGTCCAAGAAATCCCCTGCAAATCTCAGCCACCAACTGATGAGGAGAAGCATCACTCAAGCGCTTTTATGCCAACCACGTACTCAAATCCGGCCCCCCGTACATCTGCCCCATATGGCAAGATGGCCCTACCCTTCAACGAAGGAATTGGTTGGTGAAACCCCATAACAAAATAGCCTTTCCGAGCTTCGTGTTGTGCCCTACAATTCTAGAACTTAATCATACGGTAGCTACAACTACAAGTATGAAAATCCCGAACTAGAAATTGTCTAAAACTGGACATAGTGAACTAACAGTGTAAATAGTGGCTACTTACACTACTTTGGCCAAAGTTTCATATAAAAATTCATCCATTCACCCACTATCCTAGCTTGATTTGTTTAATGGCCATTCATGTGCTATGCTTAGGCAATTCCCTCCATTGGATAATTGTTAACCCTAGGAACAACCTATCTCTTTATAATAACTATGCATAGGCAATTCCCTCCATTGGGTAATTGTGAATCCGAGGAACAACCTATGTTTATAACATTCCTAGTAAACACATTACATAGCTATAACCCTCATTGGTAATCTAATTTGATGGTAATCAATGAACTCACTATAGTTCGGATACACAATAACTTGAAATTAAAACAACATAAGCTATCCTCGCTTTGTCTTTCCCTAGTATATAATACTAAGGTCACAATCGCTCCTTATTTATGGAGTATGTATAAACACTAAAGTAAAGTACGTAAAGAGTAAAATATAATAAGATTCTTCCAATAACACAATCCTTTTCCTATTCTAGCAATTCAATGCTCTTTCCACACAAAACATCATCAACATTCAATCTTTTCAAAAACAAAAAAAACATATAAAAGGGCAGAATAACATGCCTGTTAAACGCTAATTCCAAAATAAACAAACTGACTTCCAAGCACAATCGACTCCAAGATTCTACAACAATTCTCCAATCCACACTCAGAAATAGTTCACAAAAACTCACTAAACTCTCCTCACAACAACTCTCAGCTCACTCAATAATAACTCAGAATGAAAACAACAGAATGCAAGTAAAACAATGCGTCCAAATGAAGTATCCCACACCCCTATTTATGCAGAATTAAGAGACTTCTTTGCCTATTATCAAGCTCTGCAATTTGACACTTATCTGCTATATATGGTCGACTCAGCAAATTAACTTTAACTGGTGGCAGAATTATAATGCAATACTCATCTATTAAGAACAGCAAATCGACTGAAATAGAGACAGCAAGAGTTTATCTCAAAAATGCAATGTGAAAACCAACAAGTCGACTTCCAAATTTGCCAGCAAAACCAAGAATTATGCTATCTTTTACCCAGTCTTCCATCACTGGATAATTCTCAGTACTTTGGGCTACTAAACATAATGCAAATTCATATTTTGGCACCACCTAGTTCTTTCCATTGTATTTTTTTGGTGTTGCTGTTTAAAAGCTAAGTCAGCGACTAAATATCATTCAAAACCTCTTTAAACTTGTTGACTGTGTCTACAAACATTATGCGTTGTGATAGCAGATCGGTTGACTCACATTTAATGATCATTGCGCTGCATATAGTGCTTACTTTATGCTGTGATATCATTTATACATTGCATGCAATACATGTCATTAAGTCTGCACTTTATTTCTTTATGACTTCAGCGCTTTATAAATAATAAACAACGCTTGAACAATATCTGCACACAGACAGACAGACAGACATATATATATATATACACAACTCATCGATAATATATATATAGATATATATACACATCGTATGCATATATATATATATATATATATATATATATATATAGATCTATATATATATTATCGATGAGTTGTATATATATATATATATGTGTGTGTGTGTATATATGTGTGTATATATATATATATATATACCACTCATCGATAATATATATATAGATATATATACACATCATATGCATATATATATATGCATACGATGTGTGTGTATATATATATAGTGTGTATGTGTATATATATATACACACACACACACATCGTATGATGTGTATATATATCTATATATATTATTGATGAGTTGTAAATATGTATTGTTGGTTGAATAAGCAAATGTATATATATGTTTATACATATATACACACATATTGTGTATATCAATATATGTATATAAATATATATACATATGACGTTGTATATATGAAAATGATAACATGAGTATATGCTATCGATATATCAAATGATATATATGTTGTATGTGAATATATATAACCATATATATATTATTATCAATTCGATATTCTCATGCCTATGAGCAATCCGTCCATGAGCATGCCTAGGTACGTCTACCTACGTATACTCATGTATGTATTAACTCATGTATGTGGGTCTATTGTCGACATGTACATGTATATACATATATATATATGTATGTATGTATCTTATCGATTGAATATAGAACATATATGAAGAACTCACAATCACAAAGGAAACCTAACAATATCACAACAAGAACATTTACAACAATACATAAACCTTCCCAAATTCAACCACAATCAAAACTAAGGGATAACTTACTAGTTTTCAGAACTGCGACTCAATTGAACCAATCTATATCAAGGTTACCCCAAGTTTCCGAGACAGGGACGATAGGGGACGGCGGGACAAGTCCCCAAGTTTCTGATTTATGAGGCCAAAATTAGGGACGGCAAGGGACGACTATATAAAAATATAGGGATATTTAAATATTCAAAAGATAACATGAATAAGGCATGCATAATACACATATAGAACATTAACATATAACATTTGTGTTCAACATTATGCCAATACTCAATACGCATTCAAAATTAACATACACGAATCATGAAACAACCTCTAAGTTATAATTTATAAACTTATATCAAAATGCCCAAAGGCTACATTGCTGCCATATAGTTTTAAAGTTTGCTATGAAAATCAAAATACAATATCGTATGTCAATAATGAATACAGAATAAACAAAGAGCATTGCTGCCCCTAATCATCTCTCATAACTGCATCAAAATCAGAGTCATCCTCTGAGTCACTGCCACTGTGATGCTCCTCCTTAGCCAATGGAACCCCAACCAAGCCCTCAACTGTCTCCTCCTCATCTACTTGAGCCACGTCCTCGGGATCAATATCCCACCGTAGAGCTGGAGTATGTCGATACTCTAGAGTCTGCCGATCCTGAAGCCAAAGAGCACTATGAACGGCCACTAGCTTCTCCGCTCGTCTAGAGGTAAGTCTATTCCTCTTGAGGGAGTGGATAAAGCTATACGTGGACCAATTCCTCTCTGCAACAGAGGAACTAGCAACCTGTCCAAGAAGGCGAGTGGCAAGTATCTTCAACTACGGTGTATCTCTCCCATGATAGGTCCACCATCCAATAGGGTCCGATTAAACTAATATAGCTCTATCCAACCTTGCCTGTGGTTTACTCAAGTTTGGGCCATTAAGATTAGCAAAGTCTAGAAATTGTGACCGAAGTAGTGAAGCCTGCTCTGGTGGATAAATCTTTTCAATGGCCTGTGTGAACCCATCTAAAACCTCAACATCATCACGTGGAGGCACCCTACCATCCCTTGGTGCATACTATTTTGGATTTAGAGCAAAGGCAGCCATATGAAGCGAGGTGTTCATTGTATTCCACCTCCATGTCACAATGGGCCTAATGTGTTGCTCATATAAATCCAAAGTGGGGTGCAACTTGCCTGATTTTCCCAAGCATAGTGTCAAATGTCTCATCGAGGATCTTTTGTTTGATGCTCTTCCTTGAGTAGAACTTGCATTAGGCCACATGAAATGGAATGGCATTGGGTCAACGACGTCCCCCCGTCCCCAGGACGTTTCCCGCAAATTTCCAAAAAAGGGGGATTGTCCCTTGTCGTCCCTTGGTACCCAAGACGTCCCAGGAACCGGGATGGGGGATTTAGCCGGGGGGGGGGGGAACGCGTCCCCGGGTATCCCTGATCTATATGTGTGTGTGTGAAAAAGCTCAGTTAGGCTTCGTTTAGGGTTTAGCCGACTAATCACTTCTCCTGAGTGATACTTACCCTCCTTCTGGAGGCTTGATCCTTGTATCTGCATCCAACTTAGAACATTGCAATGGTAGTTAGCTGTTCATCAAATTGATCATTTGCATATAACCATTTCATAATAAGAATATCAAATTAAATCAAACATTTTTAACATTTAATCGAAACATCAAATCAATTTAACTTCCTTTCATCATTTTCCAAACAATATATAATCAAAGTGCAAACACATGTTTTTCAATCAGAAATACAAGCACATCCATTCATTTAATATTTTAACCGACCATAGTAATAGTAAATAGGTAAAAACACAATGGGGTGTAACATATAGTAGAGAAAACCTGGAATGAAATGAAGCTATATATATATTGGAGAATGCCTACAAAACAACTTGTATCTTTTGCAGTCTTTAGTGTTGGCCAATTTGTGATAGCCTCCACTTTTGTGTAATCCACTCTTACCTCACCTACGCCTACTAGATGAGCAAATATACCAATGATTCTTTTGCTAACTTGCACAACAGCTGGTTATCCTTCTTAACTTACAAAACCCATTTTAAGTGGATAAGGTGCTTCTGACATGTAGCACTGAAAATCAGAATACCATCTAGATACACCATCTAAATTCCTCAAAACATCATCATCAAAAACATAATAGTTTCAAGTGCATTGTATAAACCAATTTGAAGAACTAACCATATGTAGGACTTTGCTTTGTATTCAAAGACGTCTTCCATTTATCCTCCTCCTCCATTGCTATTTGATGGTAAACTGATTTGAAATCCAATTTTCTGAAACACTTTGTATGTTGCAGTTGTTCTAGCAAGTCATGTATCCCTGGGAGAAGATAGTGTTTCCTAATGGCGATCTTGTTGAGAATCAGGTAATCAATACATATTCTCCTATAGCAATCCTTTTTCCATACCACAACAATTGGTGGTCCACGTGTGAGTTGATTGGGTGAATTATGCCTTGTTCCAACAACTCTTAAAGTTGTAGTTTTAGCTTTGTTGCTCCCCAATAGGGACTTTTCTATACAATGAACAATCCAATATTTGGTAGCCAAGATTCCAGAAGCATGTGAATGCCATATTCTACAGTGGGATCTACATTAGGTAGTTGAGTTCTATGGGGTGTACATTCGGTAGCTGAGTACCTGATTTTGGTTATCTACCAACTCTGTTTATGTGAACTTCATTGCATCGCATGTCTGTGGCGGCATATTTGCCTTTATAGACAGCGCATAACCTTTCTTTGAATGGTTCCCAATTTGCCGGTGGTGAAGGCTCCTCTGTTATGTGAGCTTTGAGTGTTGCTGCTTCAGCACCTTTTTCCAGTTAACTATGAGTTGTCTGAAACAGTCACTAATTGACCCTTGTCACTTCCTCATTCCAAACGTCACTGCCACTCCTTCCTACTGATGTAACTGGTCAAAATGTTTATTATTGATGCGGTCTTCTAGGCTTGACAATAGGATGGTTAATTCTGGCCCTTGTTGGACAAATCTTGCTAAGTGCAAAAATGTAACCATTGACAATATTTTGCAAGAGATACAAATATATGATAAGATCTATATAATTTTACTGTATGATATGTTTTTGAATTTGCCCACAAAACTTTATACAAATAAATGTTGTACGAAAGGACCAAAACAAAGCTGCTGTTTTTCAAACATGTTGTTTGTTCTCCTAATTTTCTGAATCCGCTTTATTCTGTAGAAAATGCAACACAATGGAATTTAAATCACAACCAAACCCCTTCTAGTGTCATTGTGAAACCTTTATGAACCAAGCGTCAGTAAATCACCAATACTTGGCATTATATTTTTCACATTGGTGTCATTTTGGATGTGTTTCTTCTGCAATAATATGCCACTGAAAATCATGTTCTTTGTTTTTCCAAGATGCTTCAATCTGTTTTGAATAGTGAATGGTGTTACAATATTTTTATTTATTTTATCAGTTTGTGGTCTCATGCTGCTAGTTCTGTTTATATGGGGTATCTTTACTTTAAATTATGTTTTTTTGTTTTAGGTACAATCTTATTTCTTAATTTTTGAAAGAGCATATCCTATGCATGTAGGGGATTATCAACAAGTGTGATTGACGAGCTGGATAAAATTTTGGCGTACAATCATGCTCTCATAGCTCTGACTCAACACGCAGACAAGGAACACTTTCCTCCTGGGATTGGACCTGTTTCTGTGATAGGTAATGCACATGCATGTTTTTAATGTATACTAAATGGAATAGCTTTTAATGGTTTGCTGTTTCTCAAGCAATGCAATTTTTATAATTTTCCCTCTGTTTCTTAGTAGATTGGTAAATACTAAAAGCATAGTAGATAATCTACCAAATCGAAGCTTTGTATAATAGGTGGTGAGTATGATGGTGATCGCAAGATGGATGAGCTGATGCAACTTTATAAAGCTTACCTAACTGAAGCATTATCTACTGGCCGTATCGAGGATGAAAAGGTAAACTAATATTTAAACGTTGAGTGCGCTTATCTGTTAGAAGCCAGTGACATTGGGTGTTGAATCTCTTTATTTTGTCATGTTGTCTACAATGTCTTTTATGGTAATTTTATTTAGCACTTTTCTTGTTTGATTTTCCCTTATTTGGGTACACAGTATACCCAACATTGCTACCTTTTTAATGTCTTGGGTGTCTTGTTTTTTGATTTGTACTGTTTTCTTAAATTGAATGCTTGGATTTCTTTGTTGTGTGAGTCTTGTTGTTTTCATCTAATGATTTAGAACTAATGTTCGGACCTTGGTCTATATCCTTCTATATTTCTGAGAGTTTGGAACTTTATATTATACATTCCTTGCCATTCATGACTGCTTAGAATGAGAGTGGAAAGTCAAATGAGTAAGAAATAGATGCATATGAAAATCACTTATGCCAACAATCTGTAGTTTGTGGAAGGAAATTCCACATATTATTCATGATTAGTGAAGGTGAACAAACAATATCAGAATTTGATGCACTGGTAATACATTATATGAATCCATAGTGCTGTTATTGCATTAAAAGGAGTAATATAATTGACGAACTAAGTTACCGGTTCGTTTTTGGGTTCGGGTACGGGTACGAGGGTTTATTATGTGGGTTCGGTCAAAATTTTTTTGGGGTTGGGTATGTTTTGGGTTTGTTAATACAAAAACATATAAAAATCAGAAATATATACATATTTGCAGCAGTAATTAAGTTCAGAATACACCACCATATTAATAGTCAAATAACATAGCAAAAATACACCACCACTTTCATAGTCAAATATTAAAATATTTTTGATACAATGATACTCAAATGTCATGATATAGAATAATAAATTAAAGTTCAAACATAAAAAATGTCAAGTGATTACAATCAGCCATTATTGATCATTGATCAATCTGAATCATATGGGTCATCAAAAAAAGCATCATCAGCTTCATTAGATGCTACATTTTGTGTAGAACCACAAATAGCATCAGTGGCACTCGCACAAGCACTGCCACTAGCATTGACACTACCACTCTCTTGCTCAGTAGCTGCTTTAGGCTAATAGTCATCATCAATATCAAGTGCAGCTAAGTGAGTTGTGGAAGCATCCAAGTCAAGCTGCTTTGGCTCAATATCCCACCTCCTTGTGTCTCTTTCTTTGTAGGAACCATAGTAACGAGACTCGGACTCGGCGAGGGTGACTCGGCGACTCGGGATTCAGACTCGGTGCAGACTTGGCAAAATGAAAAAAAGTTGAAAAACCCTAGAAATTTAGAGATTTTTAAGGATTTAAAACTTGTTTCAAGCACCCTTTATTGAATACAACACAAATAAAAGCAAATTTGATCACATGCACAAGTATACAATGATCACATAAGTATAAAGTACACAAATTGTAGTTGCGCTGCTGAAGGAAATAGCATACTTAGATATATAAAATTAGTCAAATGTATACAAAACTCATGGAATATGAAATCCATGACATCAAATGTTCCATACAAATATGAAATATCAAAAGTAAAACAATAGCTATAAGTCTATGACTCTATGCCTTATGGCATAGTGGAGCCAGCATCCTTCCTACGAAGGCGTCTAAGGGTCCTGGATGATGTTGTAGCTGCAGCCATAGTCTCTGCCTGTGTCTGACTCTCCATGCCACTCTCACCGACAACAGCTATGTCTCCTCGTGCTCTAGCCTCCTCCTCAGCCATGGCTACAACCTCGGCCTCTCTCTCTCCCTGGTCCACCCAATCAAGGTCCTCGTCACTAAAGACTGCATCTGTAGCCTCAGTTATCCACTTAGACTGTGGATCAACCTCCTCTAGATTGATCGGGGTTTTGTCGTGGTCAAAAAGCTTCCTGTATTTGAGCCGAAGGTTGTAATGAACATATACCAAGTCATTCATCCTCTCTACTATCAATCTATTGCGCTTCTTGGAGTGTATGTGCTCAAACATACTCCAATTGCGCTCACAACCAGATGAATTGCATGGCTGGCTCAATATACGAATGGCAATATTTTGCGGGATCAGTGTATCAGAACCAAACATATGCCACCATCTATCTGAGATGAGAAAAAGAAACAAAATCAATCTCATTTCAAGTTTCAAGTTCAAGTTCAACATTTAATAATAAATTATAATATAAAAAGATGAAAATTATGCCCTTAAATATATTTTTACCTGGTAGTAATGTTGTCCTATTATCTTTGCACATTTGATGTGCAAAGAAGTCTCCTTGTGCCTTAGTGAAGGAATCTATCTCCTGCACCATCTGTGTAGTAACAACGGGCAACATCCACTCTATATCGTGTAGAGCCCACTAAGAATTTCTCTATCTGCACGGAAATCACGGCGGAATTGGAAGGCCAGATTTAGGAAACATGCGGCTGCATGGATGGGCCTATGAAGTTGGTTTTGCCATCTGCTATCAATGATATCCCAAATGGGACGATACTTCTCCTCAACTCCACCATAGACTGATCTAATGGCCTCTTTGGCCCTATCCATGCCCTCATATATGTAGCCCATTGCGGGCTTCTCCCCATCTGCAACTCGTAGGAGAACTAGCAAGGGCTCAATAAATTGCAAAGTGCAAACATGTTTCACAAATAAGTGTGAACGAAAATAAACAAATAAAAGTAAGATATGATTAAAAATCAAAACATAATAAAGAATTAAATTTTACCTTCACAATCTCGTCCATTGGTGTCCAAAACCCTTGCTCATCAAAAATGCAATCAGCCACAACAATCCCTACAGTGCTTGAAGAAAAGGATGAGGAAGACCACTCCTCACTAGTAAACATGTGCCTTAAAGCTGCCTTTGACCGAATCAAGGATTGCATCGTGATAAAATTTGTTGCAAACCTATTGATGCTAGGACGAGACAACTCCCTCAACCCCATGTATTGCCTCATAAGGTTAAGCACCCATGTGTGATTGTATACAAATTTGCATATGTTTTTTGCTGCATCCACACATGTTTTGATCCATGGGAGCTTGCCAAGATCCTCCAACATGAGGTCAATGCAATGGGCGGCACATGGAGTCCAAAATATAGTAGGGTGCCTCTCCATCAATAATCTACCAACAACAACAGAATTTGCTGCATATCTGTCACCATTTGCACTACATTCTCTTCCCCCACATCAGCTATCACCTCCTCTATAGCCTCACATAGGTATGTGGATTTTTGAATTGGACAGAGGCATCAATGGACTTCACGAAGACGGTGTCACCTGAAAAAATAAGCAAAACCAATTATTCAATAAATTAAAAAACATAAATCAGCCATATTAAATTATTAATCACTAAATCAAATTCAAATTTCAATGCATTGAGGGAAGTACAATTACCTCTAGAGGAAACTAGGAAATTAAGCAGCGTCCTATTTCTCCTATCGGTCCAACCATCAGTCATGATGGTGGAACCAATCATCCTCCACTGCTTGCGTTGCTCCTCTAATTGTGCTTTCACATCTACCACATTTTGAGTCAAAAGTGGGCCCTTTAATTCATCTTCACTAGGGGCTTTGAACCCTTCCCCACATATGGTTATGGCATCAACCATGTTTTGCCAAAAAGGTGACCTAAAACATGTCATAAATAAATTAATAAGTTACATAAGTATTGCAAAATGAAAAGTTTTAAGTTTTTAACTTTAAATTTGAATTTGATAATGAGATACATCTAGATTCTAAAATTTAAATATAAATTTTAAAACAATTAAATGAAAAAGAATTACCTGGCTACATGGAAGTGAATGGTGCAGTAGTACCAAAAGTCTGCAATTGTCTTTTTTGCTGGATCATGTGCGTCCTTGTTCCAACCCATGCTCTCAAGCGACGGTTGGGAACCAGGAGTAGTGCGTGGTACAAAATATGAGTCCACCCTAGATTTACGAACTATAGGGTCAATGCTAATACTGCCACTACCACTAGCAGTAGCAACGCCACTAGCACTAGGAGTACGCATAGGCATAACTGATGCAGAAACAAAAGCACTAGCACAAGCACTATCACTAGGACGGTATGGAGGCATTGAAGAAGCATCTCCAACAGCACCAAGTCCCTGTCCAACTCCAACACTCACCAACTCCTGCTTCTATTTCTTTTTCATTTCTTTTTGCATTTCAAAAGTTTCTAATTGCACCTACACTTCACGAACAACCTCAGGAGGTGCTTTAGTGCAACCCACTACATCATGGGCGGGTATGCGTGCAAGATGGTATTTTAATCTATTTATGCCTCCATGATACACTGTTTTGCAGTAGTTACATTTTACGTCTCCTCTTTTCATTCCGGGAAAGATTTCAGCATGTTTCCAAGCAGGGTCTTTTTTGACCGGGGTTTGAGACATTGTGAAAATAATAATATGGTTTGATTTGCAAATGAATGTGGCTGCAAAAGTAGGGTTTCTAAAATTATTTAAGTTGCAAGTAGGGTTTGTAAAAAAAATATGCAAACTCAAAAACAATGATTTTACAAATAACAATGAATTATTTGTTAAAAACACAAAAAAAATCAATTAAAATGAAACTTACATCTTAGATTTGGCTTGGAATGCAATGCAAGCTCCTCCCAATCACTGGTAATGAGCTCTCAATGGACCTCCTTGCTGGTATGAAGCTCCCCAAATGATATATGACCCTAGATTTGTCTTCAACAGCTTGCTGGTTGCCCTCTCTTCTCCTCCTATTTTGCCAAATGAATGAAATGAGGTTGATTTTAGGGCTAAGGAGATAATATAAGTAAAAAAAAATTATAAAAAAACTTTAAGTTATGTTTTTTTTGGCCTTTTTGGCCTTGGCTGCGCCGGCTGCGTCCAGGGCTCGGGACTCTCCTGGATGCGGCGCATCCGGCTTGGACGCGTCTGGATGCGGCCGCATCTGCACCAGCGCTCCCAGGACTCAGCCAGGGGTGCGTGGCGCGCGACTCGCCGAGTTCGGGTGAGTCCTGTAACTATGGTAGGAACTTTGCTTGTGTGTAAGGAGGCGCAAGTTTGTGCACATACACCAAGTCCTCTGCCTTTTTTGAATGTAGTATGTGCTTTATTGAGTGGATGGAGTATGTGCTCCAATCCCTTCCAGAAGAAGATGAACTAGCATCCTATTAAGACCAAATTAAATAGTTAAGAGTTACAAAATATAAAACTTAAATTTAAAAGATAAAAGAGTTTGACTATAAAACTTACTTGGGATAAATTTTTTATTGCAATAGGTTGGAGGTGCCTGTATTCTTGCCGATGGAAGTATCACCAACTATGAGCATCCACCCTGTACTTGTCTTGAAGATCATCAAGATTCTGATCAACACTATTGGAGCATGCAAAAGCCATGAACTCAACCCTCACTCGATCATGTTGGCCATGATCACTAAAGAGTCTACGAAGTGCTGCCTTGTACCCTTGAGCCACTTCAACATCTCTATATGGAGCAACCCTTGATGAAGCAGAAAGTATCTTAGCACTATAGTATTTGGGACTCAATGCAAAAGTGAGAAGGTGCAATGGAGTGGTTTTTTGTTCCATCTATCTACAATGATTTCATGTAGCTCTTTGAAGAACTTTTCTTCAGGATCTTCCTCTTTTGCATTGATGATGGTTTTCATATTCTCAATCATTGAGTCGATACCATCATATACTTCGCCCAAACAAGGTCTATCCATGTCAGTGTAACAAATCATGCTCAATACGGGCTTAGTGAAATTGACAAGATACTCAACATGATACCACCAACTATCATCTAGGATCCTTTGCTTGACCCTATTTTCCCTTTCAGTGCTAGATTGCCTCTATATGGACCAATTAGGGCTGATGACCATATTATAGAGTGCCTCAAGAACTTTTATAAGTCGTCTCAACACAATTGTGTTGGAGGAAAAACGAGTCTCAACAACTTGTTTGAAAATAAAAATAAAAATAAAAATAAAAATATAATTTAAATTTACAAAATCAAAATTTAAAATTAAAAGAAAATTAAAAATATTGAGAATTAACTTACCTTCAACAACTCCAATTTTGAGAATTGTCTAGATATGCCTTGTGTCATATGGTGGTTGGTGACAAACATTTGGATGTCTTCGCCCTCAACATACACCTGTTTGATCCACTCAATTTTGGATCCAATTTTTTGTAGCATTAGATTGAGGGAGTGGACAGCACAAGGTGTCCAAAAAATGTGTGGATACTTATCCTCAATCAATAACCCAACAACCCTACAATTTTTGGCATTGTCATTTACAACTTGCACAACATTTTGATGGCCCACTTTTTCAATAGCTTGACAAAGGATGTTAGCAATAAATGGACCATCCTTCACCTGTCCTTCACAATCCAGTGCTCTCAAAAACATTGCCCCTTTAGGGGACACGACAATAACATTGATCAATGGGCGATTTTTTGCATCTTTCCATCTATTAGAAATGATAGTCACCCCTGTTTCGATCCATGAATCCCTTATGGGCTTCAAAGAGTCTACTACATGTTTCACCTCTTTCTCCAATACGGTGCAACACACCTTCTCAAAACTTGGGCCCTTATACCCCTTTGGAGCCTCATTAATAGATTTCACCATTTTTTGGCAATATGGTGAATGAACAACGTTGAATGCCAATCCATTGGCATAGACACATCTTGCTATGTCTTGATCAACAATCTCTCTTGCCTCATTCTGAAATGAAGCTTCTAACGGTCCCTTAGATCTTTTATTTGAAAAGGGCACGGTTTGCTCTTGAGGGATGGACATAAATGGATGGTTAGCTATAGGTGGCATATAGGAAGGCGGTGTAGGGGGCTTCATCAATCAAGATCCTTTCTTTAAAAGATGACTTGTTTTAAGATTGCTTGATTTTTGTTTTGCTGTTTCTTGCTCAACAATATATTTCAACACTAATTCATCTGGAAGGCCTCTTTTATCTGGTCTTGGACAAGCTTTGATGCCTAGTTCAAGGATCCTACACAAGTGCCCTTTCACTTGATTGTATGAGCTCGTATATTGAACTTTGGAATGACTACAAATCCAAACATATACTCCACTACTTGGAACTTGTTGAACCATTTCTACATATTTCCGAAGGGGAGAGGTTGGGTTTATACTTTATTTTGAAATGAGATTGGCCTGAGGAGTTAGAAGCGGATGCCATTGTAATACCTAAGGCACAACACATTGAAATAATTTTGGTATTGAAACTAAAAGACTTAATTAATTTCAAAAAACTGGAAAAATTGAACATGTGTTATAGACCCTTAGAAGAATGAAATCAAAACAAAAACTTAATAACAAAACAAAATAGTTCATTTGTTAAAAAAATAATTGTAAGAAAAAAAAACTTCAAAGAAACCTACCTCTTTTGAACAAATCTTGCTCTATGATCTTCTTGGCAGTGAATGGACACTTGCAAGTGCTTAGGAATAGCACAACAATCAACTTTGAACAATCAACGATTGGCCTTCAAGTCTATTCAAGCTTGTGCAAGCAAGAGAGAAAGTTCAGCAATTGAGGCAAAAAAACTTGTTTTTCATTCACAAATTGTTAAATGAGTATGTTTTTACCTATTTGATGTGTTAGTTGGCAAAGATTAGGGTTGGAGGCAATATTTTATTATTTAGAAGTCAACTAAAAGTTAAAAAAATAATTAAAAAATGTCAAAAACGTTGAATATTTTGTGGCCTGGGCGTTTAAACAGTTGGGTTTGGTCCGGATATGAACCAGGTACGAAATTTTCGTACCCACAGGGTGGGTTTTGTTTCTTGCCCATATCTATAGGCCGAAATCCGTTTCCTGGGCGTATTTGAAATGAATCCATATCATTTTTCCTACCCGTATCTTACCGTATCGTACCCGAGGCCTTTTCTGGACGAATTGGTAACTTAGTTGACAAATTGGAAGGCTGACCAGGATGTTCTTAGGGCTGACATCAGGAACTGAAATGTTGCACGGAGTAAGAAGAGTGCATTGCTAGAATCTTTAGGATTTGAAAGGATATAATTGTGACCCAAACTGAGTCCTTAGGCACAGCTCCCTAAGAGTCCACCCAACTTGTGTTTTTAAATTAAGTTGACGGTTTTGGTATGGATCTTGGGTTGGATTCGTGGATTTGGCTAAAAAAAATTGGGGTTTGGGTTCATTTTGGGTTTGTCCATGCAAAAATATGTAAATATATAATATAATAGTAATAAATATATAATATAGAACAACATAGTACGTTTATTTATATGTTATATTATATATTTATATATTAATATATTTTATTACACAATATATTATTATTATATATTTTATTATGTAATATATAATTATATAAATATATAATATATAATAATATATTATATAAATATATAATATAATATACTATATAAATATATAATATAATATATAAGTATTATAATATAAATATAAGATACAGATCCTAGCCGCACCCGAATAGGATCCCCCATTTGGTACGAACTGGACCAGGATCTGGCAGCCGGGCCGACAGATCCCATAACACAGTTTTTAAATGGCTACTTTTTGTTGAAAGATGAGGGCCATAGCTAATCACTTGTTTATTCACTAGTTACTTAAATCGTGCCTAGTGTTTTTTCACAGCTATATAATTCACTATTCAGTAGTAAAGCATAAACATAAAGCTGTACCCTCACATTTACACTGCCATATTACTGCAGATATGAGGCAATGAATTGCAATAAAAAAGTTGCGGTGGATTTATTGACAACCATCGTCTTTGAACCTTTCAAAAAAATAAAAATTTTAAACTTATGTCTTTTACAACAACATTATATTATAATTCTTCCAATCTTCAAAACATATAAAAGAGACATACTTACAAATCATACTGGAAAATTAGCATTCTTCCTGCTCAGAAGTGACATGCTGCTGATTGTTTGAAGCTATTGCAGCTATGACTAACTCCATAGCCATATGTGACTCTGAAGGTGTTAGTTAGCATGTGGCTTTTACTGCACTTCCATTAGAACTTGGGAAGTTGACTTAAGTTGTGAATGAACTGGGGACTTTACAGTTGCTTTACCCTTCACTTGCAGTTGGTTTAATTGCAGAGTCTTCAGAGGTCCTATAGTTGTGGGTGTAGCATTTTTGAAACTATATTGTACACCTTTTAGATGAGACATAGCCGCGAGCTCTTCAACAGGAGTTGTGATTCTTAATCCTTAAGCTGCTGGCTGCTGTGCCCTTAATTTAGCATTGTCCACTTTCAGCTGATCAATCTCAGCTTGAGTACCTGCTAAACAATTCCATTATTGTTTGATTCTAACTTGTAAAAGCTCATTAGTATTAATGGACTGTTGAATCCCTTTAGCCTCCTTGATTTTTCCGTCATGCAGATACACAGTAGATTGCAGTGGTTGCTTTTCATCCGTTATCTTCTGTATTCTATTCTTTGAAGTTTATTTCCTTCCATGAGATTCTGGGTTTCAGTTTTAACTTATTTTTTATGGCTTTATTCTGTACCAATTTCTACATTAAAATCTCATAGTCCTGTTTTATTGATAAGCTCCCATGGACAAACTCTTTACCTTCTAACAAGCCAAGAGTACTTGATCATTTCAATGTTGAAGATTCTAAAGTTGTCAAACTCTTTGAAAGAAGCTAGACTTAAGAGAATACATCATAAATCAAGACAAAAATAAAAATTCTCCCAACCACTATAGGCACACTTTTGTTGAATTTTTATTAAGAAAACGAGTCACTGTTTGTAAACCTTGACCTCGTCTAAGAATTAAATAACTCATTAATTATTGCAATTGCATGACTAAGGGTCTTGTCTACACATTGTTTTGGCCTTTTCTTATCATTTGTTGGCTTGTATACTATGTTATCGGATTCTTTTGATCTAGGTCTTGTGCCTGTTCTGGGAGCATCCTGGTTTGGGAGCGCCTAGGAGCGCTTAGGGAGTGCCCTGGGTGCGCCAATGAACAAAATAACATAAAAAACAGTTGCCAAAAAGTGCAACTTAAACCTAAAATGCCTTTGAGAGCCCCATTTTGCCCATTTCATTCTTCATTGCTCTACTCAAAGACATTCATCAAGCATTTTTTTTCCTTTTTTTCATTTTGAAGGGTTGCTGGTTTTTTCGAAGGAGATCGATCACAAAGTGCCAAAGGTTTGAGCATAACTTGCACAAAGGAGATCAAATCATCTAAGGTAAGCATTTCAATTGATTCTTTAGTTTTTTAACAAATTGTTTCAAGTTTTTTGATGATTTTTTAAAGTTTTTGCTGAATTTTTTCAAGTTTTTTCTTAACATTTTTTTAGAAAAGAAGAAACAAGTTTTCACTATTTGTTACAATGTTTTTTGGTGTTCATTTTGAACCTTCATTAGTTTATACTTTATAAATTATACAAATCATAGGGTTGTATTTATTTATTTATTTATTTTTTAATTTAAAATTTTATACTTTCATGTAACAGCAAAATCAAATTGCAATCTATTTGGAATGGCCACAAGTTAATTGGGTATTGATAGGAACACAATATTTAAAATTGATCAAGCATCTCCTTTATGGAATTATGTTACAATGCTTGAACAACTTCCAGGAGGTGGGGCATTCATTTGAAATTGTGGTTAGTGCGGAGTCCAATTTAAGAGCTCGTATAGTCAAGTGAAAGCTTATTTATGTGCACAAAGTATGAAAGGGATTAGAATATGTGAAGGGAAAAATATGAAGGGGTTGCCAATGGGAAAAAATATGGCATTCATTAAAGGACAAGAACAAGCTGATGCTTTGAGTGAAAGAGCAAAATTGAGATCTCATCTTTTAGCAAAGAGAACATCAATGACTTTACCTACAAATTTAGTAATGGCCTCTCAACATCCTTTCTTGGATACACCCTCTATCCAAGCAGAAGATCCCACTCCTTCCCACAAAAGAGGCCCATTGGATAAGGCATTTCAAAGTGAAGCAAGAGACATTGCAGAAGAAAAAGTTGCATGTTGCGTTTATGCCAGTGGTCTTCCTTTCAACTTGGTGAGATCATTGTATTGGCATGAAATGGTGGCGGCAATCAATAGTGCACCTTTTGGTTTCATAGGTCTTGGGTATGAAAAGTTGCACACCACTTTATTAGCAAGAGAATTTTTTTTGTAGAGACATCACTCAAACCAATTAGGGATTCTTGGATTGAAACAAGAGTGTCCATTGTTTTTGATGGATTGAAAGATTGCAAAAATTGACCTTTAATAAATGTTATTGCAGTGTCCGCCAAAGGGGCAATGTTTTTGAAGGCAGTTGATTGTGAGGGGCAAATCAAGGATGCAAAATCCATTTCTAAAATCCTGATTGAATCCATAGAAATGGTGGGTCCTGAAAATCCATTTCTAAAATCATTATAGACAATGCCAAAGATTGTAGGGTTGTAGGTGCTTTGATTGCGGAAATGTATGAACACATTTTTCAGACAACATGCATTGTACACTCCCTTAACTTGGTGATGTTAGCAATTGTTATTGAAATAGAGTGGGTGAAAGCTATATACCAAGAGGGTGAGGGGATTCAAATGTTTTTGACAAACCACCATGTAATGTCCCCTTCCAGTTGGCAAGCCAGATGATTTAATGACTTATTTAATTCTTGTAAGTCGTTAAATAAAATAAGGGAATTAATTATTGATTATTTAATATTACTCTTTTAAAATAAATATTAGGAATAATAATATTATTTAAAGTGACTTAAGTGGAGCTTTCATATTTAGTACACTTTATTATATTTTCCCTCCTAAAGTAGATATTTAAATATTTAAATATTGGTGAACAATTATTTTACGGGAGGCTACATAAGGTGCATTTGAGAATGAATTATTCATGAATTGGAGTTTATTTCATTTATTTCTCTGAGAGCTTTCGGGCTTAAGGATTCAAGGTTTTGGTGGTTAAACAAAACCACCCTAACCATTGGAGTTTGTGCAAATTTGTGAATCTCCTTTGGAGACAAATTTGTAGGAGATTGATATATTCAAATATTTCAAAGGCAGTTGAATCCTTTCTTCAGATTGGACGACTAGTTGCAGATATTTATCCTGAGTTCTTCATAATGCCGCTACAAACGATTTCCAGTTTGGAGTAATTATTATCAAACATTGGGTGCTATATGTTCTTTGTTGGGCCCTCTATATGGTCAAAGTTGGTGATCCTATATCTGCATGTGGAAGTCGTGGCTATCTTTTGCTAAGTTTGGGTAATTTATATTGGTGCATCTATTCACATTACTAGTTCGCATATTTTTGCTATCTGAATTGGAAGATTGAATATTGAATATACTATCATTGTAAGTTCCAGCTCTAGTATCGTGGAACACAATAAACCATTGAGTATGAATCAGGTGCTTCATTGAGTATTCATGCGCTGAGTAAGGGTATTATCGGGTTGCTTCATTATTATTATTGCCACCTCTATTTGTCTATAATGATTATTTAATTTTGAGCCACCGTTTGAATATTCTTCTATTGCCTGGTATATCGGGGTTTCATATACTCTCCGCCTTTACCTATACGACAATATTGGCTGGGGCAATATAATTGGTGGGAACATCTCAAGAGTTTTATATTATATAGTCGATTCTGCATTTTGCCTGGCAATAATGTGCTATAAGGGGCGGCATTTAATTTCATTTTAGCGCTCAGAATCTGGCTGCGAATTTAAGGAGCCAATATATGACCAGGCTTGTAGCTAGATGTTACTGATTTTCTAGCTCTTAGTGTGTCAGTTTTGAACTGAGTTCACTATGTTCATTGAATCACCTTCAATTTGTACATTGCTCAAACCAAGTTGATGGCAGGTTTGAAGCCCACGAACTAATGCCTGACCTTCAGCCTCGTTTTTCATTCCTTCATTGATCTTCATTGACACGGCAGCTAGAAAATAGCCATTTGAGTTTCTTACTATTCAATCTGCACTGGATTCTCCTGAATTACAGTATGAAGCTTTGTCAAAGTTAAGTTTTACCCAGCCTCAGGCTGGAGGTTGCCTTTTTTTTTCTTAGCTTAGAGGTGGAATTTGCTCCACCAACTCAACAAAGAGGGAGATTCCTACTTTCTTTTGTTACATATGATATTGTGGCTTCAAAATTTGGTACCGATAGTTTGTTTAGAGCCATTAGCAAATCCTCTGAGTTTGTAGTTCAGTTTTCATGACTACAGTAATAGGTTTGGTGAATATTCTTTTTGATGAATTGTTAGTTGATACTTGTTGCATCTTGACATCTTATTTGCATCAAAATTTTGTAAATTTGCATTAGCATGTTTATCACTTGTTTGTGATTAAACACATTTTTCAATTGAAATCTTGTAATTTCCAGTCCATAAGGATATGTTTGATAGATTTCTGGATTAAACTGTTTGTAAATTTTTTTTTCCTCTTCATCATCAACGTTCTGGTTCATACTTCATGATCCATCATCAGGATGAAATAGTTAGAGAGCATAAATGATTATATGACTATTGTTATTTGACACTTTTTCGATGTTTACTTAGTTATAATATTATCTTATTGTTTGTTTCTATTATTTGCCATGTATGATTATATGACTCTTGTTATATTCATGTTTGGTTGCCAGAGAAAACTCTCAAGTCTTAAGGATCTATATGTCTCTGATTATGTGTGCTGGTCTAAATCATTATTGGTTTCATTCTTTGCATTTAAGTTATATATTGTTAGCAGTATTGTTTGTGTTACTTACATGTTTATCTGGCTCTGTAGTTTGCAGCACTGAACTACTTAAAGAATATATTTGGTTTGGGCAACCGTGAAACTGAGCAGATTGTACTGGAAATTACAACAAAGGCATACCGGAGAAGGCTTTCTCAGGCTGTCACTGGAGGTGATTTGGAGGCTGCACCTAGCAAAGCAGCTTTTCTTCAATGCCTTTGTGATGAGCTGCATTTTAATCCACAGAAAGCCAGTGAAGTGCATGAAGGTATTATTGCATTGATTTTTTTGAAGAATAGTTTTTATTTGACATCATGAATGTATATATAGTGAGACATTGAGAATGAAACCTATTGGTAATTTTTCTTTTCTGTTGCAACCCACAAATATTAAGCATTTTCTTCACAAATTAGTTTTTCTGCTATTTCACTTACACATTTAGCTACATGAATCTGACTGCATGTTTCATTGTTACAGTTCTATAATGTAGATATATGCTTGTCAGTTTTTTTTTTTATATTTATAATTTTGATCTTGCACTAATAGTGTTTACCTTTTGCATCATATTTAATGCTGATTTTGCTGATATTGTGTGGATCATAGCAGCAAAAATCTTATGGGGAAAAAATCAACAAACCAAGAGTGATTTGTTAAAAAAATCGGGATTTAAATAGGGAAAAAATGGATTTAAATTTTTTCTTAAAAATGTAGAAAAGGGTACAAAGATTCTTGTTTTTGAAAATTGAAGGCAATTCCATAGCATACAAACATAGAGAGCAAATAAAATTGAGAGTTTAGCCCATGAATTGTAGAATATAGATTTTTGTTGTTTATATTCATATCAGTGATTACATTGCGTTGCACAAAACATACTTCATAATGCATAAATAATAACTAGATGTTGATAGCTTACAAATTTTCAATTACAATCTAGTTTGGTCTAAGCCAACCTACAAACTAAGTATAAAGTTCCAAATAATTGGATGTAGCCAATGACTCTTGCTATTAGAAGGAGACTACACTAGAGGGTTGTAGGTCCCAATGATGAAGCTCCTGGGTTGGAGCCTCTCCTAATTTTTTCCATCACATCATTACCAACATTGGCCTTTGTTAGGAAATCAAATTCCTCATGTTCCACAAAATGATCATCATCTGCAACCCACTCAGACACTAGATTGATTTCATCAAGGTCAATTGACTCGTCATCCTCAATAGTACTTGATTTTATCCATGTAGAGATTAGTCTTGGCTATTGAAAGTGAAAATCATAATGAATACAATTATGATTGTGATTGAAAGTATATTAAAAGTTTAACCTTGAGCTTTCTTTAGCTTCAAGCAAAGATTGTGAGTAACAAACACCAATTCATATATTGGTTGTTGATTTAGATGGTTGTGTTTTTTGGAATATTTGTGTTCAAAACATCCATGTACACTCACAAGTGGATGAACTATATGGCTGACTCAAAATGTGTCTTGCCAGCCATCTAAGATTTTTGCTTTCTTAGCCAAAAAATCCCCACCATTGTGCTGAAAACATAATTTTTTTCGAGATGATATCATGTAAAAATATCTTAAATTCTTAACATCTTTAATGTACATGGCCACAATATAGAGAGATAGTCAA
This sequence comes from Sequoia sempervirens, assembly GCA_007258455.2. Taxonomy (NCBI): domain Eukaryota; kingdom Viridiplantae; phylum Streptophyta; class Pinopsida; order Cupressales; family Cupressaceae; genus Sequoia; species Sequoia sempervirens. The sequence goes on along the minus strand of VDFB02322438.1, from coordinate 17,370 downwards.
AAGTTTATAGAGTCTACCTGGTTTGAAGGTCTTCTTGCCTTCCACAACAACCATAGTTGAGAAAAAACACCTTGCTTGCTTGTACATTGGTAACTTTGCTATATCTGCTTGCAATTTTTTTGAGGTAGGGAACAATTTCTCTATGCACATGAACAAGCCCTATGTGACCTCAACATCATTATCTTTGAACAAAGAGCTATAGAACATTGGATTCAAATAGTATCCAACGACATGGAGAGGAGAGTTCATCTATCGATCCTATCTTTTATCAATTATGTCCCATAGTGCATATATTGTCATTGTTATTTTCCATCATACCCATCTTCACCTCCTTGACCTTATCCATGGCCTCATACAAATAGCCGATGGGGGATTTCTCTCCTATCTACTACTCTCAAAATTTTAACTAGAGTCTCTCTAAAAATTTCACAACTTGTTTAGCCACATCGCAAAAACTTGTAGAATAAATGTACTCAGCCACTTCTACACAATCTATTTGATTTGTGAAGGCAAAGTCCATCCACTTGTTTGAAAGAAAGTGAAACATCGCATTTGGTGACCTTGCATCTATGACCACCTTGTCATACAACTCGAACAACACAGTTGCAAATTTGATTCTATTTGATGCATCCACAGATTTCAAAAAAATCGTGCCAATATCACAAAAGACAAGGAAGTCGATGAGGGTTCAGTTCCTTCTATTTGTCCATGCATTTGGCATTTTGGTGCAACCGGTCTTTGCCCACTCTAGTCATTGTTCCTTAACAACATCCTTAACATTTTGTACTACTTCATTTAGCATACCAACCCTCTATGTATCATAAGATGGGGCTTTGAACCCAAGACTTGTAGCTGCAATAGCATCCACAATACCTTACTAGAATGGAGACTTGGCAACATGGAATGGCAACTAGAGTAGTACTAGAAATTTGCAATTGCCTTCTTTTCTTGTTCATGGACGTTCTTTCTCCATCCTATACACTTCAAAATGGTCTATGATACTCGTGTAGTACAAGGTGTGAAGAAAGAATTAATGTTTCCTCCACTTGTAGTTGGGCCATGTGCTATAGGAGAAGGTGTTGACCCAAATTTGTTGAAATGCTCTTGTGCACCACCTTTCTTATCCAAATAATTGCTCCTAACCTTTATAGAATTATAAGCTATTTTTTTCCTAGTTCTTCCATTTTTCGCCTTATCATCAAAAATTGCTTGAAGAGCTTGTTTTGCTTGATATGTGACATATGTAGGGCATTTTGTGCAAGTTGTGTCATGTTTTGCCTGTTTTGCCAAATGCCATTTGAAGCGATAAATACCACCATTGATATCATTGAAACACAAGTTGTATTTGACCTTAGTTGTACCTGAGATTGATGCGTAATATGTCCATGCAAAGTATTTTAACATGGCATTATGATCAAATTTACAAAAACATTTTAATTCAGTCTTTCATGATACCAAATTTGTAAATATTAATTATCTCAAGGTAAATAATGTGTAATAAACACCCCTGATTTTTTTGAAATTTTTTTACAACTGAAATTGAGTTACAATGCAATTTCCTTTCCACTTTTTGATCACCTAGTTCTCGAGATGGGCATGGTGAGAGCATACGGTGTTTAAGACCACACAACTAACTAGAATGCAACAACTTGAAAGTAAACGCACTAGGCGACAAGCTGACCAATCTCACTTCTTTAGTGAAGTGTTATGCGATAACTAAAAGGGAAGATACTTCACGTTTATTTAATAGGGTGTGCAATACAATGAATATATGCACTTCATGCTTATTTAGCGGAGTGCAATTACAAATCTTCCACTTATTTAGTGGGCAACGAATTGAGAACTTGATACTTATTCATTAGGGTAAGTAAATACAATATTTCCACTTATACAATGGGGCGAGTGTCATGCCCCTGAAATTGCAACAACTAAAGACCGAGCATTGAAATGGAAATAAATAAATAAAAGAAATAACTATATAAATATTAAAAATATAAATATAAATCTTATTATAATTATAATTATTATAATGTAATATTATAAAATATACATATAAAGCTAAGTAAAATAAATATGTTAAAACATATAACATAAGCTGCAGCGAATATTACAAAAGCAGCGATTAAATACCCATGTAGGCAATCATATAATATTTGAGACCAAGTCTAAAGCAAGCAATTAATATGCAGTACTCATACAATAGCGATTGGGCAGTGTCAGCGATAGAGAAGGGTAATTATCACTGGCAGCAATTAAGATAGGCTGCGATTGTTATTGGTGGATAATAAAGCAATTAGAGGGCAGTGATTAGTATAATAGATAGTTAATAAAAGCAGTGTTCTTTTTAAGGGTTGTCTCTTTTAAAAGAGATACATCTCTTCATGTAGAAGTATAATGTTATAAAAGGGCACAAGGAATGCAAAGTGGGGAATATATAGTATATACACCAGTAGAGATATAATAAGCAAATTTCGGAAAGGGAAAATATGCAGGACAAAGAAATATATACAGATCTTAAAGAGGTAAATACAGATTTGAAAAGAGATATGAAAAGAACAGAAATAACAAGTATAATATAATTATCAATATATATATATAATGTTCGATTATGCATTAATGATGCTTGCAACAATTATTGAGCCTTATAAATAATTATGATTCTTTAATATAAATGTGGATAATAGATTCTTATTCATTTGATTTACACTAACAATATCTTCTGAGTGTCAAGGGGGCCAAGGTGGTTGCCTATCCTCCCAATGGTTGATTTTTGGTGTGGATAATAACTTGAATCCGTATTTATAGTTACTTATCTGTTTTAAACTATGTTCTATGGCGTTTCGGGGACGGGGACAGGGGGACGGCAGGGGACGTGTTTCCAGGACGTTTCCTAGGGGGCCATATATAATTTTTTTCAAAATTTATTAATATATTATAGAGAGAGGGAAAGAGAGAGATATGTAAATAAATTAATAATTGATTACAACAATATCAAAATGTAAATAAATCGTGAGAGCAATAGTATAACAGCATAATAAATGTCATTAAACTTATTATTGTAGCCTATGATCTGGGTATGTTTGTATTTCATTGGGAATCAATATAAATTAGATTTTGAAGGAAATGTCTGCTGCTGTAATCAAATCATACTTATATCAGACCTGTAATGCAATGTATTAATACTTGATATAATGCAAATAAAATCAGATTTGAGGTTGAGTGTTTCATATTTGTTGATGTTATGATAATAGTTATCATATCTATGTTTTATGCAAATGATTTGGCATTAAAATTCAATAAAACACAAGCATAAGCATTCAGAAATTAGAACTTAGTCACTTTGCATGCCAAGTGTTTGACAAACAGTCCAAACTCAAAGATCACCTTAGAAAGGAGGATGACATATTTAAAAAGTCAATTTTTAAAATGTTCTTTTAACCTAGGAAGCTCCTTGTTCGTAGGGGATGGCTAGCTGTCCCAGGTATGACGAGGGGCGTTTCCAAAGTTCCCCATCTGTACCGGGGATGGGGAACCGCCCCCAAAGGGCAAGGGATGTTTCGTCCCGTTTCCTGCTAGTTGGGACGGCTGGGGGACGTCCCCTTTGCGTACCCTTGTCTTGGGGATGGTTGGGGACGGGGACAATGGGTTTTGGGGCAGGGGTCCCCGTGTAACACAGGTTTTAAAAGATCAATGAACCATATATATGTCAACTAATTTAATGGATGTTGCAAACAGTACAAATGATCAATTAATTGTTTATGTATTATTGGCTAACATTATTAAGCAAGGTTAAAGCTGAAGTTTATTGGAAGATGTAATTTAATAAGATATACTCCCTACTTTCCATTGAAATTGTGATTTTAGGGCAAAAATCTAAGTATATCCAAAAAAGGGGACATTGCAGTGAGTGCATACATTAATGAGCAATGACCAAGCCCCACTAGTGGTACTACCATCCAGTGTTTTACAATAACTTTATAATTTCTGCAACACTATAATAAGTTGAATCGACATAGTAAATCAATGTAGTCAAGAACCTAACAAATATAATACCTCAAATAAATGATAATAAGGTAGGTTGTAAGTTTGATATCAACTGTAACATGTTGCAAACAGGTCTGAACCAATGTTACAAGACTGGCCGAGACTTGCCTAGACTCTGCGAGTTTGGTCAAAAGCCGAGTACTCACCAGACTTGCCGAGTCTAGGTGAGTCTTGACCTAGAGACTTGGCCATTTTAATTAATTTTGTTTTTAAATCTACAATCTTCCAATGCTTGTTTGGTTTATGACATGCCCATCTAGGATTTACACCAAAATATGAAAATGGTGTGCACCATGAAGGCTTGTGTGGTTTTGAAGGTCTTCATTTGGGCTTGGTGGTGGGGGCTCCGCCCCTCAACCCCACTGGGGGCATTGCCCCCAGACCCCCACAAGGGGTATTGCCCCTAGACCCCCATGAGGGGCGTTGCCCCTTGACCTCATTGGGGTGTTTCCCCCAAACCCTTATCAAACTATAAGTCTAAGCATGCAATAGGCCAATGATGAATAATGATCATTAAACCTACAAAATACATACCTCTTGTTGCAAATCTTTGCATCTTCACAATGAAAGCCACAATCAAGGATTATCTTGTTTCATGCATTGGACAACTTGTTTAGTATGCAAGGACAGCCATAGGCAAAGTTGGCATGCTACATTCATTGTATTGTTGAATTCAAGTTAAGTCATAGTTGGCAAGAAATGCCATTTTCATAATGCAAAATTGTATCAATCAAGCCCTACATAGGCAACTCATAGAACAATCCCATCTATTAGTATGCTAGCTAAGGTCAAACTTGAACATAACCATTTATCTTTTTACTTAACCATTCCTATTTGTTAATGAGCTTGACAACAAAACATGCAGTCTTGAAGGCTTCAAGAAAATTTTAATAATAAATTCCTCAATTGAATATACACACCAATCATTGAGACACAAGAAAATATCATGGCTACATCATAATCCAGGACCTATCTTAGACACTAGCACATGACTTGTCATGATGTTGGGATGAGTAATGCAAGTTCCTTTGAGCTATAGACTTATATTTTTAGTTTTGATATTTGTTTTGATGCCATGGATTCCATATTCCATGAGTTTTGTATACATTTGACAATATTTAAATATCTAAATGTGTTATTTCCTTCGGCTAAAATTTGTGTTTATACTTATGTGATTGATGTATGTTTGTGTATGGGATCAAAGTAGTTTTTATTTGATGAGGTTATTGTGTCTTTAAGGTTTATTTATTAAAGGGTTCATGAAACAAGTTTTAAATCTTTAAAAATCTTTGAATTTCTTGGGTTTTTCAATTTGCCGAGTTTGCACTAAGTTCGTGTCTGAGTCAAAAATCAGCTTGCTGAGTTTGAGGTGAGTCCAAGTCCGAATCTTGTAACACTGGTCTGAACAGCAAGGAAAATCACCCAAAAAGACCAGAAAATTGTGACCAATACACCTCAAATTGATCATAGGCTGAAAACACCACCTCAAACAGCCCCAAAATTCACCAAAAATCACTAGAAGAGGATTATACAAAACTGGTAATTGAAATAAGATATGTGCAGGTCTGATATGTCACTAGTACAACAGTTACAACGACACAAATGTCATTACAACTCCATAATACCCCATAATCTCAATGCCAAACTACTTGGAGAGGGTTTAGAAGACCTTGGCGCCCCCAAACAAAGAAGAGATAAGACCCAAAAACTAGGCGCTTTTCCCAACAAGTTTCATGCCTTCCCTAACAGTCATAGTACATTCTGTACCAAGTTGTACATCCAACAACTTCAATGTTTTGCACCCAGCACTATTTACAGCCTGCAATGAGAGAATAGAGGCGTCCAAAAACAACAATATAGAAGACCAAAAAACCTCATAGGTTATACCAACAAATGGTATGACAGGCAAGGTGTACGACCAACTAGGGATCCTTTTGAATCACCTAGAAACTCTTTCAACAACTTTTGTAAATACTGCTCACTCACAACAATATTAGCAACCCCACAAATCAACTCAAAGTACATAAAAAATCTCCTTACTTGCAACAAAAAATTGAAACTTCACTTTACATGTCATGGGTGATTCCTAGATGAAATCATTGTAACTAGTTAGGAGGGTTTTTTGTTGGCAATATTATCATTGATGTCAAAGGCGTATGGACGAAATCGTATGAAGGCCAAAGGCCACTAATCTTGTCCAAAGAAACTCAGGTTAAAAATGCAATCCAAAGACCGAAAGATATGCAAGACAAACTTAATATTTGTTGCTGGCCGACTTCCCTTCGTTGGTGCCCAATATGAAAATTAATTTTTAATTAAAGGCCATTATTTATGGGCTGACCCCCTTTGGAATATGACAATGAAACTTGTATTTAATGTTTTAAATTGCCCAAGTTAGAAAAATATAAGATTAAAGGAGCAGAGATTCATACTTTACTAAGGAGAAGCAATTCATATAAGACAATGATCATTGTTAATGGGCAACGATCAATATAGAGTGCAGCGTTTACTTTCCAAGAGCAGTGATTATATTTGTGAAGAGGTAGTGATTAAAGAGGTAGCAATTAGTTTAGAAAGCAGTGATCATTCCTTGTGAAGAGGCAGTGATTAAAGAGGTAGCAATTAGTTTAGAAAGCAGTGATCATTCCTTAATAAAAGCTGATGTTTTTTCAAAGGGTTATCTCAAGAAGACAAGACATTTTTGAGTTAGAGCTAAGTTACTGGTCCTGGTATTGGTTCGGGTTTGGCTTCGGGGGTTCAGTTCACGGATTTGATCAATTTCGTTTTTTTGGGATTGGGTTTATTTTGTAGTCGTTGATACAAAAACATATAAAAATTATAAATACATACATATTTACAGCTTGAAATCGAGATTTTTAGACGTAATATATATTTTTAATGCATAATAATATTAATAAGCCTTATATAATATTATAATATAACAATACGATTAATATTAATAAATAATAAATTTAATGTATAATATAATATTAATATTATTAAGTAAATATTAATAAATAATAAAACTAACATTATAAAAGAATTAAATATTAATAAACAATAAGTTAATATATAATATAATATTAATAAAACTAATATATAATATTATAATATAATAATGTAATGTCCCCTCTTTAGCTAGTTTTAGTGTTTGATGGACTAGCCTATCAACGGGTCCTTGTAGGCTAATGTTGGTGTTTAGAGGGCCTTATTTGGGAGTTATCTTCTCCAGAGTTTGATGATATTCAAGGATAACCTTCTTGAGGTGTTTCTGGCTCCATTTATACTCACTCACTATTTTAGTAAGTCACTTGGACATTTGGGTCCAACCTTACTATTTATAGTAAGCCATTCTGGTGAGCAATACAAGCAGTGAGTAACCCCGTGGTGTTGGCAGAATCAATTAATGTTAGTTTTTATGGAGCTATGATTTATTAATCATTAACTTTAATAATAGTTAAATTATAAGAGGATGTCATTAATGGTGTTTAATGACCTTATAATATATGATTTATTTTTATAACATAAGGTCAATTATTTATGCCATAAAAGGGGGCGCTCACATGAAGATTATAATACTTGAGCAACAAAAGCAAATATCATTAAATATTTAATGGATTAAAAACCCTAAAGAAATCGTGCTTTTTAGAGGAGGTATAAAAGCATTCAACAAAAGCACATTTATTCATTCATTCAACTTACAAACTTGATGCCTTTTTGCTGTGGAGAAGAAACAAGGGTTTCAGTCTGAAATTCAATCTTGGAGAACGAAAAACCTCTCAGATTTAGTGATCTACAGGTGTGAAATACCACCCAAGGATTGCTTTACAGGTGGCTTCATCCAGGAACTGCATTTGTGCATATTGAGATCAATATTTCAAAGTTTTTCAGAGGTTTGTCGAGCAGATCAGAAATTCATTAGAAGATATCATTGCTGTTCACCCTTCATTGCTAGCACGTGGGATTCATAAAGGCAGGTGGTACCATTATATGCTGGTTGTACCATTATATGCTGGCCGTACCATTCTATTCTGGCCGTACAACTTCATATCTGGCATGTGAGGTTTCAAGGAGAAAAACAATTAAGTATTATACTCCAAATCTATATCATTCTAGGCGTCTAAAGCATCTGATCATTGAGCAGCAATTTCAAGGTGTGGAAATTGGTCATTTTGTTGAGGTGGCCAATTTTGCAAGTCTCTAGTTTGCTGAAAAAGTGTTTTCAGATTTGCAATATATTTTCCATTTGACCTCCGGGTATGATTTCATTGTAAGTGCAAAAGCACAAATAAATATGAGTTAATAGTTTTATATATTTGCTTCAATTGTTCTTTCCTTGCAATTATATGCATTTCCTGCTTTCCTGGCAAATTTCATCAAAAACACAAAAAAATCATAAAAACCAAATAAAAACAAGATAGGCAGATTTCAGAAAGTAAATATCCTATTAGGGGTGGGATATTTCAAATAATAAATTATAAAACTATAAAAAATAATATTAATAGATAATAAATATTAATATATATTATTATTAATTTTTAAAAATTAATAATAACATACATAACTGCTAATTTTTTTATTACTAATAATAATATTAATAAATTATTTAATTTATTTACATAAATTTTTAATCCATTTTGATGGGAATGGCCCTGTGCTCACTCAACGTGAGAGGAGACGGGAATGCTGCAACTTAGCCTCCATCAGAGTTCCTCCACACATATGTGTGTGCACTAGGAGTGGGCAGCTTGTGAGATAGACGATTTATAGAGAAAATGGAGGGTTTGTTGCGGGAGCCAAAGAAACATTTAAATTCCTCACAGATCCGTCTAGGACCATTCCACACAAATCCACTGGAAGTTTCTTGAACCTTGTTCTCACCCATGCCAAATTGAATTGAATTGGGATCCGGGCCGAATGGAATCTGAACCGGTTGGTCCAGGGGGTGAACAGGTAACTTAGAGTTAGGTTGGTAACTCATATTAAGTTATAATTTTTATTATAACTCTCACTTAAGTATTTATATAAATATTAAAAAGTGACTTATTTTATAATTGAGTGGCCAAGTGAAAAATATTAAAAGGTGTTATTAATTTATGCCTATTAGGGAAATTAAAGGGTGACATAAAGAATTACTAAAATATTATTTTAATTTCCAAAAAAGGCATCGGGTTTGGGAAAATTAATAAAATATCATTTATGGAGCTCATTCAATATACAGGAATTAGTATTTGAAAATTTGCAGAGAATTTCTGCAATAACTTCCTGAGGACGAAAACCCTCATGGAGAATAATATCCATGGTGGTGAGAGATCTTTTTTGGGTGTTCATTGGTACAATTGAAGCTGATTAATTCTTGAAATCTTTCAAGAAAGACTAATTAATTACAGTCAAATCACAGGTTGAAAAATCTTTAAAAAAGTTTGAAAAATATTAAATAAAATGTTACAAGCAATTCTAGGCGTGGGAATTGAAATGTCAAGCGATATCTTCTCTTAAGGATGCATCTTCTGGTCTGAAAGGTTTGTTAAAAAAAGTCAGAGCATTAGAGGCGTGGGTTTGATTGGTTGGGTGATTGCTTATTTGGCTGAGTTGCATCTTTCGTAGGCATCTATATTCTCTTACTTGGTTGTGTCCTTATTAGTTGCGAATTGTGGCTTTGGGGTGAGGAATTTATTGTCAATGAGGTGTTGGACATGTCAGCAGTGGGAAGATGGTGTAATGTGGGCGAATCCTTTTTAAATAATAGGTCGAGCAGGGGTAAAAGAAGGACGTGTGGTGTAGGAAATCATAACTGTGTTTGTGATGCTGGGCGTAGTTTTTCAGACTGCTGGATGTGAGACCCTAGTAAGAAGGCATAAAAATAATTAATGATGGTTGGCTTGCTAGGCGTCACATTGAGTGTGATCCTTCGTGCTGGGTGTAGACATTAGCTCTAGTCCTTATACTGTGAGAAGAATGCAGGTTTAATAACTTTCAGTTGGGTGCTGTCCTCTCTATGAAGTGGTGTAGGAATTATGTGAAAGTACAACATTTTCTGAGCAGGGCATTTGGAGTTAAGCTGGGTGATATTGCCATCAATACTTGACTGTTTAAAGGTGCTAAATCTGCGAATTGATTCAGGTCAGAAAAGTGTCTAAGCCTCTCTATATCCTGCTCATTGTTATAGCAAACAGTTAACTGAATGTATAAATCTTATTTATGAAAGTTTGTGCCCAGTTATTTTATGTATGAATGTCAAAACATTGGAGATGTTATATTTTATCATTGCAAAAGCCCAGCAGCCTATCAACTTGCAAACAGAAACATACTATGTTCAATATCATGCAGTGTTCCACGGGGTTTTGGGGACAGGGACGGGGGAACAGTAGGGGACGTGTTTTGGGGACGTGGGGACCGGGGGTCTAAGTTTGGGGGCGGTGAGGGGACGGCAGGGAGACGGCGACAGGAGGGTGGTAGGGTGGTGAAATACATATAGTACTTGAAAAAATAGTTATAAAAAGATGTATAAGAATTATACATCTTGGAGACAACTAGGAGTCCCCTAGACGTCTTGAGGACACCCCAGCATCCTCAAAGTCGTAGCGGCATCTTGGAGACAACGACATTGGTGGTGGGATGGTGGCGCTGGTGGTGGGCTGGTGGGGGGACGTCCCCCCAAAGTCCCCAAGTCTCTGAGACGTCCCCCTCTAGGAAACGCGAGGATTTTTAGGGGGGACGCGTCCTCGTGGAACACTGATATCATGCAAACTGTTTGATAAAAAGTTCATTGGGAATAAACAAAAAAAATTGGAACAAAATTGGGTATGGGATGTTATAGTTGAGATAGTAGCAGTGAGGTTGTTGAGTGATGAACTTTGTTAGAAGCATCAGAATGGCCCTTGTTGGGTGAACTTTTTGGTCTCTATGGTGCCTCCAATGGTGTCTCCAATGTGAGGACACAAGTAGTGCACAATGATAGAGGAATGGGAAAAATATGGCTGCAAAAGAAAGAAGATGTCTGCCCTAGTAGAGAGGAAACCCTATGAGAAGTGAAGTTGACTGCGGGGTGATGTGGTAGACCATGTGATAAGACAGCTGTGGAAGAATGGGGAAGATCAACCCATGCCAAGCGAATGAGGATAGATCATGACCCCTAATTCAAGAGCAAATCCTATGCAAGCAATTAGAGTGCAAAGAAGCTGTAACATGAGTAAAATCCTTTAATTAAAGGAGGAGGAGAAGATACAAAAAAACCTCAGAACTAATGAAACATGAGCTAGTAGAATCATAAGGAGTTGTAACTATTTGTATTCTTGTGCACTTTGTGTGGAGTGATGTAATAGTGAACCAAATGGAAAGAATGATATAAATAATAATGAAATATAATTGGCATTAACTTTTGTTTGTTTTGGCATAGTACTATGAATTTCTGTAGTTCAATTACATGTGATCGTAATCATGAGAAGTGAAGTGTAGATCAGCTCGCAGAAAAGACTAGTACCCATTCTATTCATGCGGTACCGCTACAATTGCAATTCCTCATGAATATTGCCTATCAAGGGTTCCTTGGGAGTGTTTTGTTTTGGGAGAGTTCTTAGGTCCATTTAGATACCCTAGTGGGGCATTTCCCATTTGTCAAGGGTGGCCATTAGGCATGCAACGCAAGATGGCTGCACATGTAGTTGCATCACAAATAGATCCCAAGACCAACAATAGCCCACTCAAATTATATGGGCTAGGTGCCTTGTACCCTTTTGTAGCTATAGCAAATGCATTGACCAATGGCACCCAATATGGGCTCCTCTCAACATGGAATGGTATATTGTTATTACATCAAAGGTTAGCACATGCCATTGTCAACTTATGATGCTTTTCCTATATCCATTTAGTACCTTTGAGCGAAGGTTGCATGCTAGGAGTATTAATATTATGAGGAATAAAGAATCCTTGTGAGTGTGACTGTACAGGACTAGAAGCAGCTCTAGTGGATAAGCACCATATTTGTGGGCAAAGACAAGAGCCCTCGACATGAGTCTTTGAGCCCAAACAAGAATTCATCACAACTACAATTGTCTTGTCATTCTTAACTATCCTCTTCTTTTCTAATTTCTTGTTCTCAGAGAAAGCAAGAGTAACCTTCATTTCTTGTGTAGTCTTGGTTTCCACTAAGTTACACAATTGCACATTCGACCAAGGATTTGTGCAATGTGATATTTAAGGTGATAGATGCTTCCTTTCATCCTCAAGCTACAATAATTAGTAATTACACATTACTAGTCTCACCTCTGTACTCAATGTGCTATGCCTCCAAGGGGTTCCTAGGTTTTGCTATTACAAAGGTTACATGCAGATGGTATCTCTATTTTCAAACTTAGAAAATGGAAAATCTAGCAAAAGGGAAAAAGAAAAGAAAACTTTAAAAATTCTAAATGTGAGATCTGAAAGAAGTAGAAAAGAAAAAATGAAATATTAAAATCCTACAAGTGCTATAACAGAACAAGAATAAAAGAAGAAGTAATAAAAACCAAAAGCCCAAAAAAAGAGTTACATATGTTTCAAATGCGATCAATAAATTCACTGAATGCATGCAAGATCAGTCTAAATCAGTCAAAATCACCTAAAAATCAATGCAATGAGATGAGAGAGTGGAGGGCACAAGAGCATAAATCAGAGAATGAGGAAAAAATACTATTTTGCTGTTTGTAGGTCGTGCCATGTATTTTTCTGCCTTTTGGCTAGTTGTGATGCAGAACTCACTGTTACTTGCAAATAACTTGCCCAAAACTTGACTGCAAGTTTTTGGGCTAGTAACTTGCTGGACCCACTTGATTCACAAGTCTACTGGTTCAATCTTTTTTGGTGAGTAACTTGCTGGACCTGTTTGACTTGCAAGTCCACAAGTTACTCGCTAGCTTTTTAATCACTGATCCTATGTATTGCATGTCTGCTATAATTTTTCATTGTGTATGATGTGATGTTATTTACAATCAGAAAACGAGTCTTATTTGGTAATCTATGCTTGTTGCAGTCAATCTAGTTTGGTTAATGGCATGGTGGGTGACATTGAGTTTAGCATTTCAGTAACTTTATCACTGAACATTTGATGAATCATGCCATCTTTTGTTAATAATAGTCTGCATGGATGACTTCGGCAGATATATATAGGCAAAAACTTCAGCAATGTGTTGCAGATGGTGATTTAAGTGAGGAAGATGTGGCTGCATTACTACGCTTGAGGGTACTTCTCTGCATTCCACAGAAAACAGTTGATGCTGCTCATGAAGACATCTGTGGTCGTTTGTTTCAGAAGGTGACATTCTTTTCTCTCATGGAGTTATTCACAACTCATTCTGTATTATACTAGTCTCATTTGTTTTTGCAGGATTGCATTTATTTACATGAATAATAGGCTACGATATGTAATTCACGAGTTTTGTAAGAGGAATGTAAAAATTTTCTAGACATTTTTATTGCTGAATGGATGTTTTAGGCTGAGATTTACCATCGTGCTAGTTAAAATAAGCTTGAGATATTGCTTTTAGACACATTTTGTTCTTAATAAATGCTATTTTCAGCACATAAGTTTGTATTGGAAAATATGTTTTTGGTTTGAAAGTAGTGTTATGCTATCATTTTCTAATGCAGCTTTCGATATGTTGATATTCTGTGCCAATCTTAAGTGATGCATCCGGTGCAATCAAGTAAATTTAGTGAAACTAAACAACTGCTAATAGCTATGATAGCACGTTAGGTATATTGCAATTTTTAAAATGTAAATGGGTTTATAAATATCTTTTTAACACATATAAAGAGAATCAGGAAATGAATGTTGTTGCCCCTCTCTGTGGCAGATTCTTTGTATATTCCAATTAGGAAACTGTTAGAGAATGCACACTTTCAATTATAAAATCACACACAGCCTGCATGAGTTAGGCAAGTGTCAATCGTATAAAAACATGACCCCAGTTTCAATCTCCCTCGTCATTCACCTCAATAAGGCAGCCCATAACTTCAGCAGACATGTGGCTAGGTTGTTGTATAATGTTTATGGTATCCGTTCAAGAGTCCACCCACCCATATTTATGCATGTTAAACAAGACCCATAACCTTATCTATGATTTACAATGCTTAAAGAAAGCTTCTTGACCATTGCAATAAATTTATCTTGTTAAAGAATTTGAAGGAGATAAAGAATTTCAAAAATGTGGTCTGTGCAAAATAATTCTTTAGAGTGATTGTGTAAACATTACTTCTTAAGTTCCATAGCATTTTGATAATAAATTCTGATAGATTTTAGTATTTTATTTCATCATTTGACATTTAATCTTACTAGGAATAAATGTATAAGACTTTGGGAATATATTAGGTGTTATAATTATAAAGTAGGATAATTAAGATTTTGTAAATATTGACAAATTACTAAAATCACATTCTAAAGTAATTGTTTTGGCAATATAGATTACATTGTAATCATAAGCATTCCCTACTTAATCTTTCTTGCAATTGCCAAAGGGATTTTATTAGGTATTCAAAATTTGGGAGATCTCTTTCTGTAGGAATGGTGGCAAGCACCTTGCCAAGTATATTTTCTAGAAGCATATGTATTATAACTAGCTTATGGTTAGTCTATAAACAAATTTGAAGGTTATAGTGCACACGCCAGGCATTGCTCAATTGATGTTATATGTTTCCATGTTATTATATCCATCAATCTAATGTCTTAGGAACATTCATAGTGGATAAATGATCAATGTGTCATTATGCCAATCTGGACAAGTACCTTCATTAACTCTTATGAAGGTACATATTTTGATCTTACTTAGAACTGGAGAAGAGGAACCAAAATGTGTTGGGATCCAATGGATACAAGATCTGTTTTAGGATTGCGATTTTCAGTTTTGGTATTTAGCTACAAGCAAAGTAGCTGCCTAACTTTACTCCAAATGCTACCACAGAGAAACATTTTAACTTCAGGATAATAAACATCATACTCTATTTGTCTAGCCCTTGCCTTGCAAACATTTGGGAGATCTCCTTGAAATGCTAAAAATGCCAGACATTGTAAGGATGATTGGCCAGCCTCAGGACATCTGGTCGTCCCTGGGATGGCTGGGAATGGCTGGGATGTCCCTTAACCTGTGCTGGGGATGGCAAAATGTCCACATGGACGTCTGTTTTTTTCTAGGAAAAAAGAAAAATCTTATTGCAAAAGGGGCTTCTATGACTGTTGTATACAATATCATGTATATTTATATTTGAAACAGCAATATTAATTGAATTTTCTTGCAATAAAAATTAACTAAGTGGCTGCTGCAATACTGAACTCGTTCAGTTAACTGTTGTTATGAATTTGTATGTAATCTGTCACTACAACATTGTTTGTCAGCAATATATATTGTGTTTATTGTAAAATTATTATTTTATATTTTTCTGCACAAATAAATGAGTCCATAACAGTTTAGTTCATAGCAGCCATCATTGATAAGGCTTGACAGTCACAAGTTTCAAAGTTGTTTGTGCAAGAGATACACAGGTTACATAGAAGTTCTTTGTTTGGAGACATTTGTTATGAAACAAAATCCTAAATGATTGCATTCTGGAGAAATATTTAAACTCTTTAGTACCACCCTGACTGCTATGTGCAAGATATCACCTTCAAAAGAGCGCATAGATGAAAATAACAAACAAATGCTTAAAATGGTTTTTGAGAAACTATAATGCTGTAATGGCCCCATTTTAAGGTATTTTGATTTGTGAACAATTTATTAGAATTGTCTATGGAGATAGCCTACCAAGAACTAGAGGCCAAATGGAAAGCACAAAGAGAGAAGATGAATATGACAAGAATAAACTGTATTTCTATCAATTATGATTGAATGTTGTGTGTGTAAATTGTAGTAGAGACCCCTTGGTTATATAGCCAAGGTGAGATACAAGATGTCATAAGATTATAACAAGTGTCTTAATCATATGACATGAGACAACTTATCACAACTGCCTAGGTTCACATGAACTTGTCACGTGGTTGCAACATGTGACTGATTTTTTGCTTTGTAGAGAGAAAAGTGAGCTAAACTTAACTCAAGGTTAAGTTCATCAACTTCTTTCTCTTTTTCTATGAATGCTCTATAAGTCTTCTCTATAAACTTGATGTCATGGTTTCTATCTGCAAGAAAATGTAGGTAATCTGATTTCATTATCTCTAAAGCATGTTTGATAGTCTGCAGATTTATTATAGTAGCTTCAATCATTAAACCCTTTGTCTCCCTTCAAGTTGAGCTATCCAAAGGAGGTATTCAACGAACTTGTGTGTGCTTTTAAAATGAGTTAAGGTTTGAACAACCTTATCCTTAGTGACTTTCAGTTGTTCCTTCCAATCACATGACTCATTGGGCCTATGATCGAAATCAATTTCATGCATTAAGTTTTCTGATTTGCACATAAGATTATCCCTTTCAACTTCACCTTTCTCAATGCTATTCTCTATGCATGACTCCCGAGATGAAGCAAGGGCATCATTATAATAAAAAATAAATTCTTCCCTATGTGAATCCTCATCATACTTAGGTGCCAACACACCTAGATCCCATGTGAAAAAAGTCTGATTGCTTTGTTCAGAGTATAAGTGTTCACTGTGCTCCTCATGAGTGGTTGCCTTTATGAAAAAGTCACTCCATCTTACTAGGATTGAAATCATCATCAATAGCCCTCTTCGTAGGCTTGGTTTGGAAGTCAAACCCAAAGCTACCTGAGATATCATCCATGAAATGAGATGAGTGATCATCAAAAGCTAATTTGAAGACATCATCATTTTTGTTTCCAACATGCCCATCATTTGAAGGTATATTAGTGAACTCATCACCAATATCTGCTCCACTAGCAACATCAAAGTAGTCATTAGACTTAGAGTCATGACTAGATGAATTCAAACCAAGATCTAAGGCTGCTGTTTTGTCCTTTCCTTCATGCACAACCTTATCCACAATAGCTGCATGCATGACCAAAGAGTCATCTTGAGGCTCCGTCTCACATTCATCATGTTTCAAAGCAATCACTGCATCGGATTTTTCTGCTATGAACTTCTCTTCAATCATTTGCTTCTCATTATCCAAGAAATATTTCAGCTTCTTCCCACATTGATTAATCACCCTATGAGCTAATTTCTCTTTAATTGATAGGTTTCCATGTTTCCCCTTCTTCTTGTTATTCGATAGGATATAAAAAAGAGACCGAGGAACATCATCACTCTCGTTAATAGTCAGTACCATAATAGTTTGCATGATGCAATAATATCATCATCATGTTCTTTCCTGATTGTGGCAAAGAAATGGTGAAACATGTTGT
>VDFB02322437.1:289373-319896 GCA_007258455.2 Sequoia sempervirens | reverse complement strand
CATAAATCACACAATAATGAAATCTTCAAAATACTGAAGCATATATAGATAATTACACCTTCAAATCAGTTTTCCAATAAGGTGCTATACACCTTCTCATAACTCGAGTCCCTTGCACCCTTTTGGAGCCTCATTAATTTTGCTTACCGTTTCTTGTCAACATGGTGAGCAAACAATATTGAAAGACGATCCATTTGCATAAATGCATCTTGCAATGCGTTGATTGACAATCTCTTGGGACACATTTTAAAATGCAATTCCCAACAGTCTCGTTAGTCATTTGAGGTGTGGCAAAAAACAGGTAGCTCTTTATCAGAACTTCAAGATTAGATTGCGGAAGAGGGGGGGGTTCATTCCTCAAGATCCTTTTTTTGTTAAAGGATGGTTTGTTTTATGCCCTTTTGCTTCATCTGCTTGGTCTTGCTCTTTAATATATTCTATCACTTGAGCTGATGGGATACACAAGCTTTGGCCTTGTCTAAGAAATGGCCTTTCTCCTGATTATACGAGATTGTGTGCTTAACATCACACCCATTGCAAACTCAACATACCTGGCAAACTAGAACCTACTATATTATTTTAACATTATTCTAAAGTGAAGAATTTGGGTATGTTTTGAAGCAGGGTTGGCCCATAGAGCTAGAAATGGATACCATTATAATCCTTATGGCAACAATTTAGGTAAACAATATATTCGAAACAAATGAAAACAATATATGTATTAAACATAGATTCATAGAAGGATGAAAAAAAAACAAGATAGTTCACTTGTAAAACAAAAAAGAAGAAAGAAAAACCAAAAGAACTTACCTCTTTTCCAATAATCTTCCTCTATAATCTCTTTGGCAGCGAAAAGGCTCTTGCACATGCATAGGAATAGCAATCTAATCACTTTGGAACCTTAAATGAACAATCTTCAGCTCTATTTGTGTAATGGCAAGCAAGAATGAATGGTTTTTGTCTTTTGCACTCACAATGAGGTAAAATGAGTTTGTTTTAGTGTTTCAAATGCTTTACAAGTCACTTTAAGATTTAGGGATCCTGTTTTAGTCTTTCTTATCATGTCTAAAAATGATTTAAAAAATTAGAAATCCAAAAAATGATATTTCCTGGGTGGGTTACCGGTGGGTTCAGTGGATTGGCCACACCTTGGCCAAATCGCCTGGTGTACCAGTTTTGGATCTGGCCAAATACCCTGAAGAATCAGTAGCATAGTTAATTGTATACTGTGTCCCAGCATTCGCCGAATTTTCAGCTGGAAATTCAAAATTCATCGAATTTATAAAAAAAAAATGAAATTCGTTTAAATTCGGATGAAATTCGTACAGTTTCAGATTTTTAATAAAAAAATCATAAAGCGCTTTTTTTTTAATGGGTGATGTCTGAGGACGGGCGGCACCACTCCTTTATGCATTTCTCTGAGGCTTCTATTGCTATGTTGTCACGACTTTGTTACGATCTCCAGCCTCTGTCAAACTGTTGGGGCCCCTTCCACTGTCAGTTTTGGGTATTTTTCCAGGATCTCGTCTGACATCACCATATATCGTTTCTTCACGGTGCTTGCATAATTTGTTTTTAACGAAATAGATACATGTATGATAAACTGTTTACCCCATCATATTACTCTATAAGTAGACTCTGAATTACAGTCCTATCGCAGCATTATAATTTACCAGATGTAAATTACAAAAAACTATTATCCTAAGGAAACCCAATGTCTCTATGTGGGTGGAATATAACGTTTTCAAAGGAACGTTTTTAATTGATGAAAAATATGAAAAAAGGGATTTGCGAGGAGATAATGAACACAATGAGTCGCAGGTGAGCTGTTTAGTGGCATGAATTCATGTTAGGCAAAAGTCTCTTTACGAAACATGCCATATATTTAAATTTAATATTATTTTCTTTTATTGTTTTATTGAATTTTATTTTTTAATGTGAATATTTTATAAATTAAAATTTAATATTTTAAAATATTTAATTTATATTTTATATTATTAATATTTAATATATAAAATTTAAATATTTAAGTCAAAATTTTAAACTTATTCTAATTTATTTAAATTTATTATATATTATTTTAAATAATTTTAATTTACTCTGTATAAACTATTTTGATATTTTATAGATAAATTATTTATATTAAAAAAATAAAATTATATAAGGCGAATTTAATGTCAAATTTTTTTTCGATTTTACCTTTATCAAATTTCATCTGAATTTTATTGTTGTTGAATTCGAATTCGAATTCGAACCTTGTGACATAGATTGTATATAAAGATACCTTTGACCTTCCTCCCTTCATCTATGTGTGATGGTGATCTTGTTTCTTTTTGCTGAATGCACTGCTCTCATGAACGTTCAGTTGGACATCAAACCTGCAATCCTAGAAAACCTGGACCGGGTTTTCCCATCCCTACCTATTGTAGGGAAATGAAAACAACTCATTGCTGCCTTTAGTCTGTCATGTTTTCCTTTCATGGAACTGCTGAAAATGAACCCCCTTTGCAGATTAATCACTTTGGTTAGATTTGTTAAATCATAATTTTTTGTCCTGGAACTGTTTCAATCTCATTGCCAGTCTTGCTGAGTTTGTCAATCCTTATCTGTTGCAAGGAAATTAATCCCCCATGCAAAAAAAAATCAGTTTGCAGATCTCTACTCTTAATAAAACGAAAAAATGAACTCAATATGATGTATTATATTTGACATCTGAACTTCGTTTACCATTAGAATTGAGCTTAACTCATATTTTGTCAATCCTTATGGTGTATTATATTTGACATCTGAACTTCGTTTACCATTGGAATTGAGCTTAACTTATTCTAAAGAATTCTAATATAGAGCCAAAACGCCAAATCGTGGTTTATAATTATTTTTTAAAGAAAAAATTGAGCCCTTTTGCGTAAAGTAATTCATATAGTAATACATATGCTACAAAATGAAGCTTTGGGTTATGTGTATTCTCAAGTTGTTAATCTAGCTTGTTGTTTACAAGGTTTGCTATGTATTGGGTTTATAGGATAACTTGTAGCTTGTAGTTGTTTTTACATTTGTAAGAAATTGGCTGTATTGTACAAGTAATATACCTAAAAGAAACACTGATCTTTCTGGAATAACATTCTGTGGTAAGGTGCTCATATTTATTTCATGGCATCTGCAGTAGCCTAGGAAACCTTTCAATTCACTTTGCTATCAATTATGAATATACTTGTTTGCATCAATTTTTTTTTAACAATGTAAAAACCTTGTTATTGAAAAGCATTGATCAATAACACCAATCAGGGATTGGAAATCTTTTTCACTCTCTCTCTCTCTATATATATAATATAATATTATTTTATACATATTCAATACATGTATTGATTGTGCTTATTTGTTTTTTGTTTATTATTTGTCTTTAAGCAGCTCAAGAATTAGAAAAGGAACTTTATGATTCTTCATCGAATTCTCTAACAGCAGAAAAAAGGCTTGCTGTTTTTGATAAAATCTTTTCAGCATATCACGATGCTAGACGAAACATTTGGGATGATCTTGTAAGTTTCAGCATGCTAACCTCTGTTTGCTAGTTCCATATTATAGTAATTTTAGGCAAATCAAGCTATAACCATGGTTTTATGGAACAATATAACTGTTCTTTTGCCATGTTTTTTTACAAGTTGAGATGCTGGTCAAATGCATTGACAAACCCTCATTCACTTGCTCTCCATTATTAAATTTCATGGTTTGTAGGTCACTGCAGGTAATACCGAAGATGTGAAGGTGGATCTCACTGGCCTTGATAAGGCTGTTGGATGTGTCATAATTCAACGCACTATGGAGCGCAATCAGCTACTTGTGAGTCTTGCAAAAAGTAAGCTTAGTCGTCAACAACAGGGCTTGCGTGAAGATAAGGGTGAAAAAATGACAAAGCCAGAGGAACTTGTCCGCTTGTTTGACATTCTAATTCAGGTTAACTGTAGTGTCATTTAATGATAATTTTTAATTAATGTAATTGCAAAAAGTATTGGCATATCATCTGTCCCATATTTGCAAATGTTGTTCTTTATGCTTCCATAGATCTGGTTTGCAGAATGCAACAGATTTATCCGATTTAGTAACTTCTGGGAGGGATAGGAAAGCAGAAGAAGAAGCATTTGCTGAGGAGCTAGAAGTCAAGAGTCTGGGCTTCCAAGCTGAAAGGTACAATGTACTTTTTGTTTCTTGTGGCTTGTCTCTAAATTGCAAACTAGCCTATCTTGCAGCAAATTTGTACACACAGATGGTGTTTCTTAGAATAAGTCTCAATACAACATCTCAAAATTTTTTGGAGTATTTTTGAAGGTTGGTCATTTGGAATGCTAAGAGATAAATGCTGAAAAATGCTAGATTAAGAAGCATAACTAAAGAATGGGTTTTTCATTTTTGTATGTCTATTTGGTCTAATGGAGGCAAACATTAGTGTGAAAATATAACGCTTTGTTTCTAGGATTTTTGTATGTCAGCATGGGACTGGACTGGACAAAATAGTGATGAGATTCCAAATGATTTGACAAAATAAAACATAGAAGTATCCTGTTTCTTTTAATTTGCAATGCCGAGTGAGTTTTCTGTTAGCAGTGAGATAGGAAATCAGTGTCCTGTCAGCAGAACTATGGGGATGAATTATAGAATAAGGTGATAGTAGTTTTTTGTCTTTTAGTTAGAGTAAGGCAGTTGAAATGGGAATAAGGTTGCTGTGTCTGTCAATTGAATTAACAGCCGAGTCTGCAGTTAGCAAGAGGTTGACCCTTTCATTCTACCCAGTTAATATTGTTCAGTTTTAGCAAGTTATCTATTTGCTATTAAGGGAGTAGACTGGTTAGTTAACCACTTGCAATTCAGGGATAGACTGATCAATTAGCTGCCATGGTTTAAGGGATAACTGCCTATGATCACGGGTCGCATGAAATAGGGAGTATAAGGAAACACTGAGGGGTAAAGAGAATGACACTTTCTGAAAATAAAAAACAAAAAGTTAGATTCTGGAAGGCGACGCCACTACAACAGCTTTGGTGCTTGGAATGGAAACCTTAGGTGTACCATCTTGTTCTTAGGGATGAAAACCCTTTGGAAACAGTCTATGGTGTAGGGATACAACAGGGTTGTGTAAAGTGCTCAAGATCAATATGCATTCAATCTATTATGTTAAAGAGGGTCTAGGAGCATCAAGGGAGACCTATGTGCACGTTGAGTGTGTTTAGCTAGTTGTAATTGACTAATGGTTTCCATTTGAATGTATGCATTTGCATAAAGATAATAATAAAGAACAAAAATCTGTTATTAGAGTCTTTCCAGCTTTGATTTCTATGCATTTAGTTTAGGCCTTACAGTGGTAGCAAAGCTGTGATATTATCAAGCTGTGAAAAAAGAGAGGGAAAAAACCAAAATGAAATCCTGACATCTGTACTACATGTCAGTGAGTGACAGAGCAGTCAGAAGTCAACTTAGGGACAAATGGAAGTCTAAAATTGCACTGGAAGATAAAGAGAGAAAGATGACAAAAGATGAAAGGGAAGATTTATTTCAAGATACCCTTACAGGAATTCAGAGGGGCCAAGATAGAATGACCAAGCTATTAGCAAATATGTTGTGGCTCCAAAGGAACATGCAAAGTTTCTACTAGAATATTACAAAGAGAGGGAAGCATAGTTTCACAGAATGACCAATGCTTAGTCAAACAGGGCCCATTCTAAGACAGTTACCGCAGAGGAGTTAGACACACTGCTTATAATGTACCAAGGGAAGTCAAAAGACTTCAGAGCTACCATAACTTTTGACAATTTCTTGGAGGTACTCTTGCAATGTCAATGAGTTCTCTCACCAGGGAGGTGTCTCTCTAAATGAACACGATAAGAAATCAGTACTGCATTTTGAATGCCAAGATCAAATATTTGAAAGAGATACTCCAATGATGTCTATCGTTGTTCAAGAAACATTGGTGAAGATTGCAAGACTTGAAAAGATGAAGCCATTTCCATATGAGATTGGCTTACAAAGTAGCTATATTGATGGGCACTGATTTGTGAAGGGTGCCTCAATTGGTTCTTATTCCATTGATAATCTTCATTATAAGGTTTTGGGTTACAGTAATCGCAGTGCTGCTGAACCAGCAGGTAGAGCTACATCTCAGGCTACAATCTTTCAAAAATTTACATGTCATCAATGGGAAGTAAACACTTTGATTGCCTGTTGGATTACACCTCATAAAATATGGAAGATATTAGTGATTAAAAAATGTTGCACCAGATTGACAATATTCCATTATAAAGCGAGCATTCAAGATGGGAACATATGCTACAAAAAAAATACAAGAGTCCCATCATGCACTTTGGAATGAGATAAGTGCTAGTTGATGGAAATTTAGAGCTCAGATCAGATAGGTTCACTAGCCCAAGTAAGTCACAAAAAGTCAAACCTCTCATCTGCTTTTCATTCATCAGCAGCTGCAACAACAATGGGCTTGTCAACAACTAGGTATGGTTCAACAACATGTATAGAGACTGCAGAGAGGTTTGCCAGAATGATCAGATTTTGTCTTACAAGCTTGGTTGTTTGAGGCTAGCATTTTGTTCATTTGTATCTCTAAGATCCCGATAAAATATGTTAGCAAGGCGGGCAGGACTGACTAGAACTCAGGTTTCTAATTGATCCATAAATGCATGTGTATGCCTTTGGAAGCCTATGGTAGAAGAAATGTACATGGCAGAAACTAAGGAAGCTGAGTTAGGACATGCTTTAGCTGAAAAGCATAGCAAGGAAAATGTTGAAATAAGGAAAAGGTAAAGTTGGATGGGGGACCTAGAAACAACCACTATCACCAAGAGCAGAAACATAAATCACACCTTGAAAGCAATATATAAGATGATACTTTTTGTGGGAAGCAATGGGAGAAGCTTTTCTTTCAACTGGGTATTTAGGAAAGCAGTTTCTGGAACCAAACACAGAAGCAGTAAAGATGTTTGTGGAATGCTGAGACTATTGTTGCAACATGTTTTATTGCTAGAACTAAAGATAATCTTCGAATAACATTGAAGAAAGATGGAAGTGACTTCTCTGCTCCAATAATGGGCACTCTGTCCAGAGTTGGATGTGTGACAATGTGGATCGATTTTGTTGGTGTATAGTGCAGATCCTAGAAAAGTTGGTGAGGCTGTGATTTTGAAGGCACTATCCTACTAGGAAGCATGGGAAATGTCATATTTTGAGCCAGATATCTTGCACCCTTGGACAGTAATTCTAGTTATGAAGTACAATATTCCTATTGTGATAAGAAATGTTTTCAATCATTCATCTCCTGGGACAACTTTATGTCAAACTACTGTTAGGGAGGCAGAGAGCCTTCAGCTGGGTCCAGACTTGGCTGCAAAAGGTTTTGCTACCATTGACAATTTGGCATTTGTTAATATCATAGTTGCCAGGAGACCGGTACTAGTACTGGTACTGGTATGGGAGACTGGTACCAGTAGCAGTACTTATATTTTTGAAAAATAGGAGACAGGGGGTACTTGGAGATGCCATTTTTTTTAATCTAATTTAATAATTTATAAATTTCTTACATTAAAACTGAAAATATCATGGCATTGAACTTTCAAAACATGAACACTGGTAAAGTTTAACATTAAATTTAAAGTTTAAACACACAAATGTCAAAGAGTCAAAGAGTTCATACTACATATTTGATATTACATATTGAAATTCATAAACGTTGATTCATATTTTTTTCTTTTCATATGGAAATTTGTCGAAGTGTAGGGTTTTTTAGTTATTTTTTTTAAATGAAAAATTAAGGAAATGTTGGTGAGATGTCTCTTGCAAGCAAGGACGTCTCCAACATGTTTCTGGGATGGGAGACGTGTCAACGTGCAACTATGGTTAATATTGAAAGAATAAGAGTGGATGGTATTACTGGTACAACAAATGCAATTTTTGGTTCAATCAACGATGCTAGTGCCAATGTTATCATGATTTCCCAGGTAAGTAGTGAGCATTTTGTATACTTTGTAGTGCTAGAAAAAAGAGGTTAATGCCATTGCAGAGGTATATTGAAAGAGGTCCAAACAAGCTCTGGAGGCTGGGCACATTTCTCAAGTAGAGATTACTCACACTTGTAGCATTTTAATAGTTGTTGGGCAATGCATGGCAAGTACACTTGGAGTTAGTGCTAATATTTTTAATGCATTGTAGTGTTCCATGGGGTTTCGGGGGTGGGGACGACAAGGGACGCGGGGATGAGGGGTCTAAGTTTGGGGACGGCGATTGGGGGGGGGGGTGTGTGTGGTAGGGTGCTGAAATACATATAGTTCTTGAAAAAATAGTTATACAAAGATGTATAAGTGTACGAATTATACATCTTGGAGACAACTAGGAGTCCCCTAGACGTCTTGAGGACACCCCAACATCCTCGAAGTCCTAGTGGCGTCTAGGAGATAGCAACATTGGTGGTGGGATGGTGGCACTGGTGGTGGGCTGGTGGGGGGATGTCCCGCCCAAGTCTCCGAGATGTCCCCATCTAGGAAACGCAGAGTTTTTTGGTTGGGTGGGGGATGGGTAGGACGTGTCCCTGTGGAACATTGATGCAGTGGCAAAGGCCAACACTAACATTTGGGCTATTGCCGAAGGTTACTTTTAGTACAATATCAAGGCAGTTGTGAAGAGAAAGACTTAATTAAGGCATCGTGAGCTGTTCGCTTATGGTTCTATCTTTCAAGGACAACATTGGCTGTAGGGATAATTGGGCCAGGGTTAGTTGGAGGAACTCTTCTGGATCAGCTTAGAGTTCAGGCAGCTGTTTTTAAGGAGGAGTTTAACATTGATCTGCAAGTAGTGGGGATCATTCACTTTACAAAAATGATTCTCACTGATTGGGGCATGGATTTGTAAACATTGAGGTAGCTTTAGAAAGAAGAAAGTGACCTTGCTGAACTAGAATAGGATATTTAGCATCTGCATGGCAGCAACTTTATATTGAATATTGTCATTGTAGATTGTATGATAGATTCAGAGGTCACTAAGAATTACTACCAATGGTTGCGAAAAGGAATGCACATAGTCACTCCAAACAAAAAGGAAAATTTAGGACCACTGGATCAATACCTAAGATTGAGGGATCTGCAAAGGTGGTCCTATACACACTACTTTTATGAGGCAATCGTTGGTGCTTGTCTACCACTAATCAGCACTTTGTGTGACCTGTTGGAAATTGGTGAAATTTTTGTACATATTGAAGGCATATTCAGTGGACCTTTGATACTTTTTTAATAGTTTCTTTGTTCAGATTTGGCTTGCTCATCAAGTCCAATTGATGAATATTTTTGCACATATTTATTGGTTTCCTAATTCAAATGCTTCAAACTATCCCAATTATTGTGCAACAATGAGGTCAAGGGTGACCTCCCTTCAAGATTGACCGCAATAGTTCAAATAGACTATCATTTATGACTACGAAAGAAGCTTGAATTCTAGCATGGACCTTGGACAGATGAAAGGTGCTTTTGTTTGAGTAGTTGGGTTCTTCATGAGGAAAGAACATGTTGATGACCAAAATGGAAAACTTACATTGGTTCTAGATGCCATCATTGACATACAAGAGGATAAAATTAGGGACAAGATTGTCACAAAGTACATGGTCTGTTGGATCAATCTACTTGTGTAGGATGCTACTTGGGAGAGGCTCAAAATATTTCAACATCTAGCATTGTATTGCTTGTGGGCAAGCAATTTGGGAAGGGAAGATTTGTAAAGTCCTCTTTCTTTTAATCAACAACATTTAGTGAGTGTTTTGTTAGGAATTAGATAGGAAGTGAGTGTGTAGTTAGCAGAAGTCAAGGGCTAAATAATAGAATAAGGTGATTGTAGTCTCTTACGTCTTTTAGATAGAATATGATAGGTGTGTCTGTCAGTTGAATAAACAATTGAGTTTACAATTAGAAATATGTAATTAGAGAAAGGTCAACCCCTCAAGTCTACCTAGTTAACAATCTTCAGTTTTGGCTAGTTAACTACCCACGATTGAGGGAGTAGATTGGCTAGTTAACCCCCTATAATTGAGTGATAGATTGATCGATTAGCTGCTACCATTTAAGGGAAAACTACCTAAGATTGTGGATTTCAGGAAATAGGGCTATAAGAAAGTGCTAAGGGGTAAATGGGACACTTTTTGGTAAATTAAAAACAAAAGTTAATTTCTAGAAGGCAGTGTTACTACAGTGACATTGGCACTTGGGATGGAAGCCTCAGGGGATCATCTTGTTCTTTTGGGCACAAAAACCCTTTGGAACTATTCAATGGTGCAAGGTGACAGTAAGGTTGTGAAAAGTGTTTAAGATCTATATGTGTTTAGTTTAGCATGCTATAGAGGGTCTAGGAGCATCAAGGGAGTTGGATGTGCATGTTGGGCATGTCCAATAAGTTGCAATAGACTAGTGATTTCCATTTGAATATACGAGTTTGCATAAAGATAATAAAAAAATCTTGTTAAGAGTCTTTTTGGGTTTGATTTTTGTATGCATTTTGTTTAGGCCTTTACAGGGGATTTGAAAACCTTTTGATGACTTGAGAAAGTCATCATTGGTTGACAATAGTGACTAAACTAGATTTGTAATATTAGTTTGATTCCAAAAGATGATGGATCAAAATTTGAAGATTAGCTAAACATATTATGTTGGGCATTTGGATGGGAGATTGATGTTTATTAAGCATGCTAGACAATTTGGGTGAGAAGCATATTACTTTTTCTTTTGGCTAGGGTAAATATGAATTTGCCTAAATTTATTTCTTGTTATGCATACATGCTATTAGAGAAGAAGAAAGAGTTGCAACATTACAAAGCTTCAAACTTGTGATATTGATTGATTCTAATTATGCCTAATAAATATGATCACAACAAGAAACCAAGATTGCAATCTGTAAAACAACACCCAAAGGCAAATGAGAGTAATATCTCGACAAAGTAACCAAATATCCTAATATGGGTGCCATGTGCCAATAGGAAACTAATTCATATGTCTTATCAATGTATACTATATCTCATCCACCCTAAATCACTAAACTAGATAAAAGTCCAAGCTTATCTCTAAATTGGACAGTTTATCTCTACAAAGATTCTTAGTCATTATGTTTGCAATTTGCACTTTCAAGGTCACTAATAAAGGCAAGTATCTTCATTATCAATCAAGACAGATTTAATGGTGAAGTTACATATGTTTGGTTCTAGCATAATAGACTCGATTCTTCACCAACTTGAGGACTCCCTTATTATTAGAAAAGAGTGGAGTTAGTGTAGTGGAAGATTGACCAAGATTTGCAACCACATCACTTCATACCTTGTATTGATAGATGCTTTATATTATGCTTCGATGGAAGATAAGGCGACTTAATATGCTATAACATCCTTTGCCATGAAATCACTCTAGATCTAAGAGTAGAGATATACTGAGTGGTAGGTCCTGTTGTGACCTTTTCACATATCGCCCCATTGCAAATGGGGACCCTCTTGTTTTTGTTTTTTGGGTTGTGCCTTGGCGTCACAATTGCTTATCACCAATCTTTTTTGCAATGAGGAGTTTGAGTTTTGCGCCACCATCCAGACCCAAGTTGTGATTTTGAGTCAGAATCAATGTCTAAACATCTCAGACAGACTCAGAGGGCCCGAAGGACGAAGAACAACTGTCGTTTCATCCAATTCCGACAACTACTTTTTCACGTTTTTTGACCCTCTGGGCCCCTATTTTTTAGGGACTTCATTTTCGCGTTTTTTGGCCCATATCGGACTTCCTATTTTTTAGGGGCTATTTTGGAAAGTTGCTATTTTGGGAAAAGTTTTTATTTTTGTCGGAGTTTCCATATTTAGAAAGTGCCTGAATTTCAAAAATCCACTCAGAAGTCCCAAAAAACGAACAGAAAATCACGAAAAATCAATTTTGGTGAAATCTGATTAAGTTTGAAAATTTTGAAAAAATCAATGAAAAATCATCAAAAATCAGACTTCCAGATCAAAAAATCACAGAAAATTGATAAAAATCTGGAAAATCAGTCCAAAAATCACAGAAATACATGGAGAAATCTGGGAAATTCATGACAAATTTGTCTAAGTATGACTGCAATTCATGGCAAGAATCCATGGAAGCATGGCCAAGATTCATAACCAGCATGGAGAAAGGATAAATTAATGTCAGAAAGCTTCAGCCAGAGGAAACAATGGCTTGACTATAAGCAAACTCCGCCCAGCAGCATAAGGAAATGGCACAACATCATATGAAGTCCGCCCTTGGTCAAGCAATGAAAGTGGCAAAGAAATTGGTCAAGTCCGCCATAAGCAAAAAGGGTAATGGCAAAGGAAAGAGTCAAGTCCGCCCTTGGCCAAAGATGAAGTGGCTAGACATTTGATGAAGTCCGCCTTTGGTCAAAAGCTGAATGGTAAGCCATAAGACAAAGTCCGCCAGCTTGGAGAGGTGCTTGGAAATAAAGGTGAGAAGTGCGCCCAGCCTAAAAAACATTTGTGAAAGTATTTGACAAAGTCTGACCACCTTATGACATGGAGTTTCTAAAGTGCGCCCACCTTAAAAATGAAATGGCATAGACCTTGGGAAGTCCGCCACCTTAATAAAGTTCTTTTGAAGAAACTTTGGAAACTCCGCCCACCTTTGAAAAGTCATTTGTAAAGGCTTTGACAAAGTCCGCCAGCTGGAAAGTAATTTGAGGAAACATCTTAGGAAGTGCACCTAGCCTAGAAAACATTTGGAAAAATATTTTGACAAACACCTCATGGCATAAAGTTTAGGAAGTGCGCCCACCTCAATAAAGGTATTTGGCAAGGACTTAGGAAAGTCCGCCATCCTTCAAAAGTCAATTGGCAAATACTTTGCAAAGTCCGCCATGTGGAAAGGTGCTAGGAAATGAAGTAAGAAATCCGCCTAGAGAGAGAGGGGTTAAAAAAAATAACAAAGAAGGAGAGTTTATCATGGAAGAAAATAAAAATTGGAGAATACTTCTTGAAGTCCGCCATGATAAGAGGGCAATATGAAGAGGAGATTGGATAAAAAAATAAATGACAAAAGTCTTGAAAGTTTGCCTTGATAAAATAAATAAAACAAGTCTCAAAGAGTTCGACTTCTAGAGAGAGAGTATGGCAAATCAGTGAGAATTCTGATTTCGGGAGATAAAATGGAGAATTAAATATGAAATATGCCCGTGCCAAGATAAAAATTGCAAAGAGAATATGAAATTCGCTTTGAAATGATAAATTCGACACAAAATTCACCGTGACTTCAGGAGAGAGAGTGTTAAAAATTTAACTTCAAAGCCAGAATTCAGGAGAGAGAAAATGAAAATCTTCATCCAACATTGGGATTGATGAATAATTTTCGCCATGGCTAAATTTAAAAATAAAATAAAGATAAAATCAAATAAATTAGCCATTTTGGAGAAAATAAAAGCCTGAAAATGAAATTAGGAGAGTGAAAATCTAAATTTATTTATCTTGTTTCTTGCAGGCGGATGACTACACAAGGCGAATCTTCGAAGGAGAAAATGGCAAAGAAAGTGTAAAGTCCGACTTGAAGGGAGATGAAAGAAAACTTGGAAGTCCACCCTTGCACATGGCAAGACCAACAAGAAG
Organism: Sequoia sempervirens; assembly: GCA_007258455.2. Lineage (NCBI taxonomy): Eukaryota > Viridiplantae > Streptophyta > Pinopsida > Cupressales > Cupressaceae > Sequoia > Sequoia sempervirens. The sequence goes on along the minus strand of VDFB02322437.1, from coordinate 306,260 downwards.
TCCGCCAAGAATTTGGCATCATGAAGACAATGGCAGGCACATCGTCAAGTACATCCAACTTACACAAGCCAAATTCAAAATTGAAGACAAGTCCACCGGCAAAGTTCATTTGAGCATAAAAATGGCCAAAATCTTGAAGATGTTACAAAATGAAATTAAGTAGCCAAAATTTGGCTAAGTATGGGAAATTCTTCATAGAGAAAGTTCCAATTTCCTCCATTGTGGCAAAGGCACAGGGGAGTTCCTCTCCAAATTCAAGGCACGTGAAGGAATTCCAAAGCAATCCGGGAAGAAAGACTTAAGAACTTCAAGTCTAAATAGGTGCTCCAAGGTGAGGTGAGAAGAGGAAGCCAAAGTCATCCAAGATCAAAGCACAAAGGATAAAGTCATCGGCAAAGAAAATATTCTAAGGAACAAGACCAAAGTGATCAAGGAAGACATCCAACATGTTGAGGTGGCGCCTCGTCATCTTCCAACCAATAAAATCATTCCAAATCAACATGCAACAACTTTCTATTTTATCTGTTGGTTCATATTTGGTAAAAAGGACAAGTGTCCTCGAATGTAATTTTCTCATTGGTCAAAGGGTAGCAAACCCTAATTAGGGTTTTATTTTGTAATCTCGGTCGTTGATCCTGAATTAATCTTGGCCATTGAACTGTAATCGGAGAGCCTATAAATTGAGCTCACCCCCTCATTTGTAAAGCATGGGAGCATGTTGCAAAATATGTTGAGATAAGCAATTGTTGTAAGACTGCCAAAGTAATAAGTAATGCATGCATTGTTCTGATGGTGTGATTGCTTCTATTTTGGAGCTGCTACGGTTCTCATCCCTCATCATAGTTTAGATTTTATTTCATGTATGTTAGATGAATGCAAGATTTGATAAGTATTGATTTAAGTGGTGTAAACTTTTGCTCATACTTTCGTGGAATGGATACTTTCATTCAATGCGTAGCACCGAGCTTATTTTGTGGATGCTTAACTCGCTTGATAATTATTGTTCGATTTGATGGTAGTTATTCATGACGGAAAACTATAAGCACATTCCCTTGAAGATTGCACCCCTTGTAGTTGTCGCTGAGCCGCGGTTTAAGCGGTTATTGGTTCCACCTCAAGTCAATACCGCCTCTTTGAATTCTTAGAGTAGATTAGAACTTCTGAACCCTTATCTCCTTTTTTAGTTTGTTTGATCCATGATCCAAGCAATAGAGCTTCATTGTCTAGACCTTCATTGTGAATTGAACAAGCCTAGCGTAAGTCCCTTTGTGTTACCAGCATAATCACATCAAACCACAAAGCTCATCCACACCTAACTGAAACATTGAATTGCCGTGTATGATCTTCTTGCAGTCTTAGCATTACCACGAAGTTTTTCAAGAGGAATGGAGCCGCCTTTGACACACTTTTATTCTAGAATGTTTGTTGTGTGTCATAAAACACGATCAACAAAGTCGCCAAATTAGAATTGATCTAGTCCAATTTGAGTGAGTATACCTATATAGTATGGATTTGGTAAAGTGGTGATAAAGAATGACAAAGGTGATTGTTCCTTTGACCTATTGAATAACGTGTTTTGTAGTTTGCCAATTTTCTTCTTGAGGCTTGGATATGAATGTGGAAAGACAACTTATTGCAAAACATAAGTCCAATTGAGTGATTGTAAGATAAATCAAACTACCCACTAGTTGAGGATGCATTGACTTATTGACCAATCGTGAATAGCTTTATCACAACTTCCATAGTTGTGGATGATGGATTACTCTTACACATTTTAGACCTTTCTAGAATAGCTTTAGTTTAGTTTGTAGTACAAATATAGCATTCTTAAGTTGCCAAAATTATACACCTAAAGAATAATGTAGGAGCTTGGGATTTGTCATTTAATAAATAGAACAAAGATTTGTTTTCACCTTTTGAATTTACTTGGCTTTGTTGTTGTTGATGCAAAATCTTCAACATAATAATATCAATACTGCAATGTCAACATTAGCTATTTTTATTTAGAGCTTTGGATCATAATGGTTCATTTTGAATGTGAAGTTGATTAATTTTTCTATACCAGATTCTAGGAGCCTACTTAAGTCTGCACAAGGACTTAACCAACTTGCAAATTAAGGTTATTTTCCTAGAATCTAGAACCCTTGAGACTGCACCATGTACACCTCCATCTCTATAACTCTATTCAAGAAGGTGCTTTTGATGTACATTTGATGAACTTTCCATCTGAATTGAGCAACAATAGAGATTACAAGTTGAAAGGGTATCATCTTGGTAGTAGGGGCAAATGCTTCCTCATAATCCAACCCTTTTTTTTATGACAAGCCTACCTTTGTTCTTGTTCAAAGAACCATCTCATTTACATTATAAACTTTCCATCTGAATTGAGCAACAATAGAGATAACAAGTTGAAAGGATACCATCTTAGTAGTAGGGGCAAATGTTTCCTCATAGTCCACCCCTTTTTTTATGAAAAGCCTAGCTTTGTTCTTGTTCAAAGAACCATCTTATTTACATTTGACCTTTTACATTGAAATATGCTAACCAATTTTTTCGAAGGAAAATCACAAAATAACTAGCAATGGATGATTGGATTAGCGTTAGCCTCAAATACAAATCTGAACTTGAATGGAAGATACTGAACTTAAACTGAAGAAACTGAACTTGAATAGAAGAACTACTCAACGTCAAGAATGTGCACTCAAGATCCCACTGAGGGCGAGGTGCTAACATATGACGGAGTTTAAGAAATTGAAATTATGAACTAATTAGGCGGATAACCAGCCATGAGAGAACAATTCCACGCTACCACCAAACAGTGGGGGGAAAAGATTACAAAATAAGCAATTCATCCGCTGCGGCGGGCATCCACAGAACTGTGGGGATTCACCACTTAAGTGGGTACAAGATTTACAAACAATTTAACCACACTGGTGGTAAACCATCCAGGGGACTTTAATGAGAAACAAATCAAATAGTTGCAGCAATAAAAATGGTTAGATTAGTACTACTAATCAAAACCTTACAATTTCAACATGACTGCAATTAGATGAGTTACAATGATAGAGAAGTGAAATATTGATATAAGAATGAATTATAACAATGTTCTTTGCTTTCCAATGACTGAAATGGTGATTAAACTGGAAACTGATAAATCTGATGCAAATTCCTGAGTTCTGGAAATTTAGAACAGCAAACTGGAAAACAGAAAAACACTCATAACTCACTTATTTCTTCTCCGAATGGCGTGAAACGAATTGCAAAAGCACCTTACAAGTCTGGCGCCCAAGATAGAATCCAGAAACAGCAATCAAAGTCTCTACTTTATTTGGCACGAATCCCAAGACAGCATTAAATGGTACGACCCTTGAGGAAAATCGACTTTGCAATATAAAATTGAATACTTGGAAATTAATTCTCAAATTTTGTGAAAGATGGCGCCTTCAGTTGACTAATGCATGGCCAAAGTACCCAGAACAGAATAAAATTCGCTTTAGAAGTTATGAACAAAACTCAGCTTCAGCTATGTAAAAACCAGGAACTTCAAAACTGTAGAATTCACCAAAATTCTCAACTTTTAATGCTCAATCTGCTAGTCTGTTGTGAGAAGCAGCAATATTCCAACTAGGTGCTATATTTCAAACACGAAATTGGGAAGGGGCTAGGAGGTAGCATCCTCGAAGCAATAGCAAAATGTCCATAGTCATTTTGACAGCATAACAGTAAGGTAATTGATGGATGCAAAGTTGGAGCAAAGACTGTCAATAAATAAGAACTCAACATGCCTCTTCAATTGCCTGAGAAGCAGCCCAAGAGACACAGGAGACCCTTCAAATTCCAAAAACCATTCAACTTCACAAGGTGGCGTCCCAAAAGGCCTTTAAAAATTCACTTTATTCAAAAATATAAAAGTGGCGTCCTTTTTCCAAGATGATGAAATATTTGAATAAAGACTAATTAAATTTATGATGAAGGCGTACCCCTTCATGGCCCCACTTTAAAACAACTTAAGTTATCTCCTTAGGCCAAGGTGGGAGTCAACAGTGAATTAGAACAAAAAGCCATTAATTAAATATTTTTGCCAACTGAAGACCAAACCAAATTATAACAACTGCTCCAACTGCCAAGGATTAAGAATTGACAACTGCAACTGCCACAACAAGCATTTACTAAAAATAGTGTAACAACAATATGAATGCCAAGGTAAAACCAAGGCTTCAAGAAACCCGGCCTGACTTCATCCCAAAGCCTCTACTGGGTTCCGAATAGATCAAGAACCGTGAAAAGCTGATCACCATGAGATAGGGACATTAAGGGGAAGGATCTGAATCAAAGACTCTTGGATAGAGGGAGTATAGGAATGACCCCCAAGAGATTCAAAGTGCAGTGGATGCTGAGAGGGGATGTGTGGAAGAATCGTACGTGGTCGTGAGTTCAAGAGAGGCACCTGAATGTGTCTAGAGAAATAGTCCAATTAGGTCCAACTCATAGGGAGGGTATCGGGGAAGAAAGATGGTGACTTCGCCAGCCAATCTGAGTGTCGAAAGGAAAAAGTTGCCGAAATTCGCAAGGAATGGGTTAGAGGATCCAATACGACATTGCATGACATGCAAAACTATATGGATAGAAAATAGGCAAGAAGATGTGGATTATTGCTTGAGAGCATTTCTAGCGACTCTTAGAGGTATAGCAATAGATTGGTACACAAAATTGGAAGCCGCAGAGAAAGCCACATGGGGAAGATTAAAGAAAGCATTCCAAGAAGAATTCAGGCTCCTGAGAGATGACAATGAAATAGTAGCCCAAATTTATAATACAAAACAAGGGAAGCATGAGAATCTACGAGCTTACAATTGTAGGCTCAAGGAACTATTGGTGAAATTGGAGACGCAACTAGAAGACAACTTGAAGAAGCATTAGTTCATTGAAGGATTACTCCCCTCGTTGCGAAAGAAAATGAAGGTGGTATCCCCATCCTCGTACACCGAAGCCTACAATCAAGCAATGGACATTGAGAGCAAGAATACGACAACCTCTCGAGGGAAGAAAAAAACAAATGACGACAAAAGTATGTAGGAGAGTAGTGAAGAATAAAAAACCGTACAAGCCCTCAGACAAGACATGATGAAGGAATTGAAGGTGGATAAGGAGAATTCCAAGGAATCCAAAGAGTTATGGTGTATTGAATGCAAAGCAGGTCATACGAAGGAAAACTGCCCAAAGAAACTCTTCTGTGACATCTGCCAAGTTATGGGACACTCCAAGGGGTTCCTGTTGTGACCTTTTCACACATCACCCCATTCAAAATGGGGACCCCCTAATTTTTGCTCCATTCCTCATTTTTTGGCTTTGGTTTTGTTTCTCTTTCGGTCTTTTTCTGTTGTCTGCCTTTCTGGGGTTGTGCCCATCTATGAGCCTAAACGTGAAATTTGGCCAAGTCTAAGAATTAGGGTTTGTGCTTTCCTGGTCAATTTGAAGTCAAGTGAAGTGAATAAATTAAAAATTGAGATTAACATTGATGTCAGTATACTTCCAGCAAGTTTCCACTGAAATTTCATCAAATTCTGGCAACTTAATATTTTTAGTAAGTGTGCAATTCAGGGCATTCTCTTAGCATTTTTGAAGATTTCAACGGTCACACTGCATTCAGAACACATCAAACTGCTCGTCTGCAAATTTTGAGCTTAAACAGACAACTTGCTATTTTTAGCAGTTCAGCTTCCGAAGCAAATTTTAGGGTTTATATGAGGATTTTTTCAATGCATGTCTAGGGATTCCTTCTGGGTTTTCTGAGACGTTCGCGATGGTATAACATGCAAAGTGAGATAACGACTTTCAGAGTTCAGCCTTCCGAGGCTATTTTTAGGGTTTGCATGTCAGGGTTTTCTTTGTATGTCTGCATTTTCCTTATGGGTTTTTCAAGAGCTACGCAATGATATGACATGCAAAGCAGGATAATCACTTCCTCAGCAACTTACTATTTTTAGCAAGTACACTCCGGCAGCTGACCAACACTTCAGAATCACGAACACAGTGACATGCAACAAAAACGGAGTTGAATGGAGCTCATTCGAGGCACATGCAAGATGAATTAGGGTTTCAAGCTTCGAGACCCAAAATGAGGGGTCAGATGCCAGAATTTTCAAAAACCAGTGTATACCACTACGATCAACATCTTTCGAGCTATCCACCTGTAAAATTTGAAGGCAATCGGAGCACTTACTATTTATAGTAAGGCATTCCAGAAACTGGCTAAAAATAGAAAGTTAGCAGCAGATGCTAGTGTCAACAGGCAAGTCACCTAGTAAGAAGCACACCATTCGAATTTCAAGTCAAATGGAGTTGTGGAAGTCATGAAACTGAGCAGTTGCTATAAATAGTAAGCAACTTCAGAAACATGCTGGAAATAGCAGGTTGGCATAGGGTTGTAGCATGAATAGTTCAAGTAGGTAATGAGGACCCCATGGCGCGAGTTTCAAGACCAACGAAGTTGCAGAAGATTGAAAGTCGAACACTTACTATTTTTAGTAGGTTGGTATAGAGGAATTAGGGTTTCCTAAATTCAAGGGCGGAACATGGCAGTCAGGCAGGAGCAGTATTCAGCCACGATCAACATTCTTCAGGCAATCAACATGTGAAATTTGAAGACATTTTGAGCAATTGCTATTTTTAGTAAGTTGCTAAAAATAGCAGGTACAGACAGATATCAGGCATCAACAGCACAAATGCATCCCGAGATTCAGAACAAAGTGAAATCCAACCTTTTGGAGCTTGAAATTAGTTCAAAGTACGAAATGTGGAGAACTTTCCAAAAATAGAAAGTTAGGGCAAGCTAGGGTTAGCATGAGCAAATCACTCCAAATTTGGCAAAAGGCATGAAATTCACTAAAATTGATAAAGTTTCAAGTCCAGCAAGTGAAAAACGCCATTAAAGCTGAAGGTTGATGAAAATTCTCTAAGCACTTCAAATTTGAAGCTTGATACTTCTAATGCGCCTTAAGAGGAAGATTGGGGCCTTGAAAATTTCTAAGTATTTTAAATTTGAAGCTCAAGGTATGATTTGCGCCTTCACTTGGAGTTTGAGCTTGAAAAGTCTTCTAAGGAGTACAAGTTGAAGCTCAACCTATTAAATGCGCCCAAGATGAAGAGAGGGCCTTGAAAGTTTCTAAGTGTTCAAATTTAAAGCAACCCCTCCTATTTGCGCCCCACTTGAAGAATGAAAATAGCAAAAGTCTTCTAAGGAGTAAAAGTTGAAGCTCAACCTATTAAATGCGCCCATGATGAAGAGAGGGCCTTGAAAGTTTCTAAGTGTTCAAATTTAAAGCAACCCCTCCTATTTGCGCCCCACTTGAAGAATGAAAATAGCAAAAGTCTTCTAAGGAGTAAAAGTTGAAGCTCAACCTATTAAATGCACCCAAGTTTGTGAAGGGGCATGGAAAAGTTTCTAAGTGTTGAAAATGTGAAGCTCCACTAGTAAAATGCGCCCAACTTGCATGATGGCATCAAGAAATTTTGCTAAGTGTTGAAAAGTTGAAGCACACCCCCTTTGAGGCGCCTTTGACTGGAGAAGAGTTTGATAATATTTTAGGCATGTAAATATGAAGTGGGCCCCATCCCATACGCCTTGAGTTTTGAAGCAAGTGTTCTACATTTGAAGTTTGACCCTATGCATGCGCCTTAGCTATTTAAGAAGGCCTTAAGGAATCTTTAAGTCATACAAAATTTAAGTGGGCCCCCTTTGATATACGCCTTAACTTGTGGAGAGCTAGAGAATGTTCTAAACATAGAAATTTGAAATCTAACTCCCTAAATGCGCCCAAGAAGGAGGAGGTCTTTGAAATTTTTTCTAAGTATGGAAAAATGGAAGCACTACCCATGAATTGCGCCCAAGATGAGAAGGAAGCCAGAAAATATTTTCTAAGTGTTTGCAAATGGCAGGACAAGAGCTCAAATGCGCCCAAGCTAGTGATGAAATGATAGAATATTTTTCTAAGTATAAATATTTAAATTCCACCTCTAGAAGATAAGTCTGATGGAGGAGATGAAATTTTCAGAGGCATGGATAAATCGCCAAAGGAGAAGTCAGAGAATGCCGGCTTCACAGGATTGATTGAAGTATTCAAGTCAGAGCAACAAGTGCTCACAGGAATGAAGAACAAGAATAAATTTGATGTGGAATTATTTTTTCTAAGGTTCAAAATTCAAGAAAAATTAAATGAACCCGTTCGTTGTATACCCATGAATTCGACACATTCTGAAGAAAATTTTCTTCTGGGTATTGGACATTGGCAATGAGGAATGGATTTTAAAATCTTCCACACTTTGCCGAGGCCTTCAAGTTGGAGATTTTTGGACGGGCACAAGATTGATGAATTTCCTAAGGAAAATTTGAAAATTTTCTAAGGCAAGGAAATAAATGTTTTTTTGAAGATAAAAATGCCTTGAATGATGAATTTGAAGTTGATTGCCTAGGTGAATTTGCTTAAATTCTTCGTGAAGATAGTCTTCTTGAGCTAAAGTTGAATAAAATCAAGTCGTCAACGCCTCAGCTGATGAAAGAAATTTCTTGAAGAAGAAGCGGTTGAAGTTAACACTTTCAAAAGATGATATGTCCTTGAGGATGATGAAATTTGTCTAAGGCATTGAAATTTGATGTGCCAACGTTATATGCCCCAGCCTACAAATGTTGAAAAATCATGAAGAAAGCAAAGTTGGCTAGAGAAAAGCGATGAACTCTTGGAAGTTAAAGCGTGAAAATCAGGTAAGTAAAGTGAATTTATATTATGAAATGTTCTGATGCTCTTCTCCTTGCTTGTTTTGCAGGAGGAACGTCGAGACCAAACGGTGATGACTTGGGGAGATGAAGCGAATACTTGGAGAAAATGGCTAAGTGTTGAGACTTAGTATGTGCCCAGCTCAAGTGACAAAGTAGAAATGTTTTCAAAGCTCAGAATGGAGGAAAGAAGGTCGTCCTTAGGCACTTTGGAGTTAAAAAAAAATGTTAAATCATCATCAAGAGGAGGTTGCCACCTTGAAGTCAGATCAAGAACATGCTTGTCTGCAGTCAAGAACAAGAACAGTGGGAACGCGTCTCTGGACTGGAATCTTCTAGAAGATGGTGGCCATTAATTGCTCATTTATTGCCCCACTCTTCTTTGTGGCGGTTTTTAAGGTGAATCTTTAGGGTTGAGGTGGCACAATCTGGGCCATCCAGCCGATTGTAATCTGAGCCGTCCACTGGACTTGGCCAACTATAAGAGGGGCATCCCCCCTCATTTGTATCTAGTTAGAATAGCGGAGGAGGAATAGAAAGAAATTGATAGAATAGAAAGTAGAAATAGTTTGATAGTATAGTTTAGATTGAAAAGGAAGGAAAGTCTTCCCTTTGAATACTTTGTAAGAAGTTGTCGTGAATGCTTTCATAATAAAAGAATTTTTCATTGATGGTGATCTCTTCTTTGTTATGAGTAGTTGTCGAGGCTTCTTCGTCCTTCCAATTCACGTAGCATCTTGAAGTAGCTTAAAGTAAAGTAGTTTTCATTTTCATGCAAGTAGATGTTAGTTGTGGACTTGTGGAGTTAATCAAGGCAACTTCTTTTAATCCATACCACTAGCAGCTTGCTGACGACAAGTTTGCCTTGTGTGGTCGACTGGAAAACTTTACGAACTTAACTTCAATTGTGATTCGTGTGTTTGTATGCGTCGTTTTGATGGTACTTACATGTTGAGTTATGATTTGAAAACCTCTTGTCACTCCCTTGAAGATTGCACCGACTTTGTGTAAGTTGTCCAATGTGAGGCAGAGCAAAGTCTGGTTGAAGTCTGTTGAGATTGATCCCGTGTCCCGTCCTTAGATAAAACATAAACTTCTTAGGCCCTACACCCATTTTAAATTCAGTTCATTTCTGGTTAGTATTAGGAAACTTGTGCTCACTTGCCAAATCATCCAAATTACATTAAAGCCCTTAATCCGCTGTCTACTATCAACTGCCGAACAATTGTGTAAGTTCCCTTGAAATACTAGCAAATCACAACGAACCAACTGAGGGCATTCTATTGCATTATCGGAACCTTGGAGTTGAAAGTATGAACTCGCAATCTTAGCATGCTGAATACTTTGTTCAAGAGAGGATAGAGTATCCGTTGGGAAACTTTATTCTGTGTTGGTGCGGTCACGAAAATCACATCAACAGTTCCCATACAATCTGAAGACAAGAAGTACACAAGTATTCTTTGCACAAGGGGAATAGTCAACCCCTTTGACCACACCACCGAGGCCCCATAACAATAGCAATGCATCCCTTGGAGGTTACCGAAACAACAGAAGAGGCAATAACAATGGTCCAAGAAGCAAAATACAGTATGAAAACAAAGGAAGACCTATGATACAGTGCCGAAAATGCAATGAATGGGGTCACTTCACTAGGGAATTCCAAAATAAAAGGTACGGGAGGAAGATTGTAAGTGGTGTGGAATGAGCAATCATGAAGATACCAACTGTTCGAAGTAGAAAGGTATAAATATGTTGGAGGTGGACGAGGAGGAGGTTCTGGCGATCACTAGAGCATAGACGAAGAAAGCTATCTATCTAGACCCTCATATGGAGAAAGAAAGACTCTGAGAGGCTAGGGCGAAAGTAAAAGAGGCAATGGCCAAGGGACGAAGAACCTCCAACAAAGTAACTAGTACGTTGTTGTAGTTGGACTTTGAGAAGAACATAGTATGACAGGTGCTACATACAACCGTACCTATCAAAGTAACAAACCTTCTGCAGATGATTCCCCAACTGAGAGTAGCACTCACCAATGTCGTCAAAGACAAAAACCATCAGGAAGGTCCTACCAAGATGTAATGTCCCTTTTTGGGATAACCCTAAATCTGCCATAATTTATCAATTCCAAGTGATCACCTTGGGTTTGGGAATGCTCATAGCGTGAGTAAGCCCTTCCTTGACTAGAAATCTGCTACATCATTTTCTGTTTGGTTTATTCTGTTCTCATATTCCTTCCCAAAGTCCGCAAATATACCCCTTAAGATCCGCTCTTATAAATCCCTTGGTTTGTTGTGCATGTACGATGAGATCTTCTAACTCAACACACTTATTCTTATCCTTCTATTCTTGACATATTTCCCATTTTTTATCTCCACAATCCCTCTTCCTATTTATTCATATGCTCCTAGATTGCTAAGTCTTCTCCTATTTGCTTGCTCTCTTTTACTATTTGTACACCTCAAAGTCTGCTCAAACTCATATGATGTTCCCTTTCGGGTTTATCTTAAAGCTTGCCATTATACAGATAACGATATCCAATATGCCAATGAACCATAAACCTTGAGAGATATGAAAGACGTTGCTCCTTTGGTTAATTTGAATGACACTTTGATGATAATATTAGTTTGAGGATTTGATCATGTAGGGATGCTATTGCTTGATCATAATTTTGTAATAATGTATGAATGGGTAACGGCCTCTAGAATGGGAGATAGATAATGTGGTCGCTTGTCACATAGCCCAATTTATAAGTTCATATGCTCCCTTGGAGCACCTTCGATCAGACTGGAGAAGATAATTCATCTGCAAATATTCCTTCCTTTATTATTCTTATTCGATGTTGTAGACTTCCTATTCCCTCATATTTCTGTTCTATATCTATTTCTCCATCTAAGTGTTCTACAACCATATATAAATCTCTTATTCTGAAATTCCATTCTACAGAAAATATATTAATTTACTTTTTTAAAATTCATAAGACAATTATACTGATTGATAGATATACTTGGCTGGTTGACCTCCTCTTTTTTCTCCTATTCGATGATCTCTATTTGATATGTGTTTGCCATTTTTATATCTCACAATGAGAATAGACATGTCTTTACAATCTTCCTTTATCAAAGGGATGCATCCCTTCTCCATCACCATCTCCCTTAAAGCATTCATTAACATTTTAACTAATAGATGTTTTCAACCCTTATTCATCATACATTCTTCTTTTGTCTTTATAGGCTGTCTTTTGTTAAGTTGTTATATATTAATAGTAATTGTTGGTTCTTATAGGCATCGCTACATGTTAATGAGGTATGGGCATTATATATTTATTTAATGATAATTACACATAATATTTGTGTTTGATAATCAGCACTATAATTATAATATTATCAATTATAATTATATTGATATTTTTAGATTGTCTTATATTTATTTTATTTTATTTTTTTATTAGGTCTTTATATATTTTATTAATATTTTTAGTATCATATTATAATGATTATAATTCTAATAATATTTAAATTGCTGATATTTATATTTATCTTTTTGATACTTATATTGTTATTCATTTTATTTATTTATTTTATATATTTATTTGCATTCCAATGTTTGGTTGTTATTTTTATATTTGCGATTTTGGGGACATGACACGAGAGTACAACATAGTTGACAAGACAGGCCATGGACCCAATGCTACTCGCAGTAAATGTTAGGAGGAAGCCTGTCATTGTATAGATGGAAATCATGGGGAGGAAACACTCCAAAACCATCGTTGACGAAGGCTAGAGAGTGAACATATTACCAGAAGAAACTTCAAAGTGTTTGGGGAAGCCAACTCTCTAGCCCCCAACATTCCACTTGGTAGGTGCAGATCAACACAACATCAAACCTCTCGATACACTGATGGCACAAAAAGTAATGATCGACACACAATAGTTCCTTTTGAACTTTGTCATCATCCCACTACAAAAGAAGGTTTACAATGCATTACTCGGGAGAAGATGGCTGATTGTTTCCAAGGTAGATCACAATTGGAAGTAGAACACACTCTCAATTGAAAGCAACGGGAAGAAGTACGTCATAGATCTCAAGAACCAAGTCGTGAGTGAAGAATTGGCATCTTTTGGATCAAAATTTGAGGGGGAGAGTCAGATACGGATGAAGGAAGGAAGGCTATGGAGCCAAATAATGAAGGCATTCTTGACCTCGAGAGTTGCTCGAAGGATGAGACAAGTTCCCTGAATGGCCCATTTCATTGGCAAATGGAAGATTATGAGGTGTTTCACTCGGAATGCAACAAGCTGCAAGTCAGAGAAATAAAGGAAGAAGAAGATAAGGGTACGACCAGCCAACCATTTCCACTTGAGTATGGAGAATATAAAGAAGGGGTAGTAGAACTGGACGATACACCAGCCCACAAATTTGAACGTGAAAAATTAATCAAGTACAAGGAACTAGAGATGAAAAGGGTGAATCTGGGAGAGGAAGAAAAACCAAAGACAATCCTGGTCCATGATGATTGGGATCTCGTATTGAAAGTAGTTGCATTCAAAATCTTCATGGAGTACAAAGATGCATTCAGCTGGACATACAAAGACTTGAAAGGAATACCACCATAATTGTGCATACACAGGATCCCTCTCGTACTGGGAGCACAACCCGTACGGAAGAGACCCTACAAAATGAACAAGAACTATGCTGCCAAGGTACATGACAAGATCGAGAAAATGCTGGAAGAAGGCACTATATTCAAAGTGGAAGTCAGTGGCTGGGTATCATTGATCGTCATTTCATAGAAGGAATTTGAACGGATTCGGATCTGTGTAGACTTTCGGAGTCTGAATGCAGTGACAATCAAAGACCCGTTTCCAATCCCCTTCACTAACACGATCCTCAAAGAAGTAGTAGGACATGAGATGTACTCGTTCATGAACGGGTTCTCCGAGTACAATTAAATAAGCATTGTAGAAGAAGAGAAACTCAAAACAACGTTCATAGTTGAAGATGGGGTGTACGCGTACAATCGAATTCCATTCGGGTTGTGTAACACGTCGGCTACTTTTCAGAGAATATTTTTGCATATTTTTGACAAAATGTTGATTGGCAACTTCAAAACATTCTTGGATGATTGGTCAATTTACAGTGTCAAGGAGAAGCACCTGAAAGCGTTGGGAGAATGTATGGAGAGGTGCAGGGCAGCTCGACTAGCATTGAATCCAAAGAAGTGTCGATTCATGGTACCACAAGGAAAGCTATTGGGACACGTTGTTTGTAAAGTCGAATTGAAGACAGACCTAGATAACATAAGAGACATCGTATAGATAGAAGCTCCGCAGAATGTCATTGGCGTAAAATCCTTCCTTGGACACGTGGGGTACTATCGAAGGTTCATTAAGAACTTTGTGCAGATTTCCTATCCACTTGACGTACTCACAAGGAAGTGACAACCATTTGTGTGTGCAAACGACCAAGAGAAAGCAATTAATGAATTGAAGGTACGACTAATCACTTCGCCGATACTGGCATACCTAGACTAGAACGAGGAATTTCACATATATGTGGACACTTCCAATTTTGCAATTGGTGCAACATTAGCACAAGTAGGAGTATAGGGGTTGGATCACCTAGTGTTCTTTGCAAGTCAATTGCTGGCGAAGGCAGAGAAAATTATAGTATGACAAAGAGGGAAGCTCTCTAGATGGTGTATGTAATTCAAAAGTTCAGACACTATTATTAGCGACAGTATTCACATTTTACATTGACCACCAAGCTCTCATGTAGTCAACAAACCCATCATCCAGGGGAGAGTACGCTAATGGCTTCTCTTGCTATAGGAGTTCACATTTAGAATAATCGTACATCTTGGAAAAATTCATGTGATCGCCGACTAGTTGTCAAGAATTTGATCTGGCGAACCCGCCAAAGGTGGAGTGAATGAAGACTTCTCAAATGCTCATTTGTTTTAGATTACAGCATTGCCCCATGATACGAGAAAATTGGAGAGTACTTGTTGACATCAACATTCCCAAAAGAAATGCCGCTAGCTAAATGAAGGAAACTTGTATTGAAAAGCAAGACTTTCTAGCTCATCAATGGGATACTATACAAGATGGGGTTGGACCAAATCCTGAGGTGATGTGTTATGGAAGAGGAAATTCTCGGTGTACTAAAAGAAGCACATGAAGATTTGACCAGAGCACACATGAGACCAGATGCCACAATGCGAAAAGTTCTCTTGGCAGGATTGTGGTGGCCGACAGTACACACAGACGCTTGAGAATGGGTGACTGGCTATGACACATGTCAGAGACTTGGGAAGCCTCTAAAAAGGGACTACATGCCATCGCTCTTGTCCCAACCTCAAGAGTTGTTCAAACAGTGGGGGATAGACTTCATTGGACCATTCAAAGTCAGCTAGTTGCATTGGTGCAGGTACATAGTTGTCACCACTGAGAAATTGACGAAATGGGCCAAGGCTTGGACATTATTGAACAACACTGCATAAAGTACAACAAGATTTATCTATGAGTAAATAGTTGCAAGGTACGACATACCAATAGAAAACACTAGTGACCAAGGAGGGGATTTTGTCAACCACGTCATTTGGTTGATGACAATAGAGTTCTGGATATTTCACAATTTGTCAAGTTCTTGCTACTTGAGAGCCAACAACCAGGCCAAGTCTACAAACAAATTACTAGTTTCCATTATTCACAAGTCATGCGGCGTGGAAGAAGTTGACTGGGAGGAAAGGTTATTTGTCATACTATGGGTGTACTGTGTGACGTATAGGGTGACAACCAAGCACACATCGTTCTAGTTGATGTACGGGCAAGAGGCGATAGTACCAACTGAGTACATGGTGCCAAGCCTAAGAATAGCGGTCAAGAATAGATTGGGCATCACAGAGTCTAAAGGAGTGGTTATTCCAGCTCAACAAATTTGATGAATGAAGAATTATGGCATAGTGAGTGACAGAGGCAATACAAAAGAGAAGAAAATTCTAGCAGGACAAACGGCTCCATCGGATGAATTTCCGCTTGGGCCAGTTAGTTTTAAAATATAATGGTCATAATGAGATCAAACTAGGGAAGTTCAAAGTTAGGTGGCTCGAACCTTTAAAATTAGGCAAGTCTCGAGAACAAAGCATTCACGTTAGAGAATCTAGATGGAATGCTATTACCAGATGCCATTAATGGGTAGAAGCTCAAGCCGTATTAGGAGAGAAAATAAACAATAGCCATCAACATGTTGGGATACACGACAAAGGACTAGAAAGTGAGCAAAAGAGAAACTAGAGAAGATTGGGGAATACGAGGAAGTTAGTATGTACCAAAAGAGGGTTGACCGCACTAGGAGATGAAAAGATAATCAAAGAGAGGCTTGTCAGAAAGAGAGTAGAGGGCATTGCAATGCCCTGGGTCCATAAAACACCTAACCAATGCTCTATTCAAGAAACCTGCTCTCTGGAGAAGGGTATGGGGTCATTGGAAATACCAAGCACCCTACGAAGGCAAACGAAGGGGATACATGTAGTATGAACTAGATGAGGAAGTGCAGAGGGAGAAAGAGGAGAAAGCAAAAAATGAAAGAGAGGAAAGAGAACAAAACGAAAGCAAGGAAGATGAATGGTGGGACAAAGACTAGAATGAGTGCTCAGAGAAAATTGGACCATGTCTCAAACCGATAATGATGATGGAATATATGTTTGTTGGTGCTCAGACAGATGGATACAATGACAACTTAGCCGAATACGCCAAAGATAATGGTTGGGAGCCACCTACACTGGTGTCCTCGTACGGATTGTGGTGAGTGATACCAAATCCTGCAAGCCCACTGATTGTGTATGGAGAAAACATAACCTGGTTCTAGAAATACGGCGGACGATATGTAGATGGGAGCTACAAAGGTATGGGCCGCAGCCATTGGTCGGCAAATTTTTTGATTTGCAATACTTAGGATCATGCTATGAGGAGTGTTATAAGAGACCGTCATTTTCTTGTAAATGGCGATACGCCCTAGAAGTTAAAGTATGAGGCGACGGGAGAAAATTGTAAAAGAGAAAAATTGATAGAGTAGACAATAAAATTGGTAAAAAGCAAAAAAAATGGAGAAAGTCG